>SKCR01044715.1:0-47894 GCA_019454045.1 Zanthoxylum bungeanum
TTCCAAATTAATCGTGTTCTCTCTTCTATTTGAATTTTATCCCAGATAAATTCTTGCGCAATTAATCATAGATTAATTTTCTCTCTCATAATTAATCCCAGATTAATTATGTTCGAGTCAAATGTCATCGGTGAATCTTTGGAAAGCGACCAAAGAGATCCCTAGATATGTTGGCAGTAAATCTGGTCGTCAGACTATCTGAACACGTGCGTACCTCGTACCATGTTCTTACCGATTTACAAGACATGGTTGGCTTCTTGCAAAGCACCGTGCCTACCCAATTCTCTAGAAATATTCAACGAAGAATATATAATCTATATCAAGCATAGTATACTATGTATTGCGTATTACGATCCAATATCGGATGTCACATGCTAGGCCTTGGGCTGGAATTGTGTCTGCCCCGTACGAAGTATATATCGGATCACTAGCAACTAGTCTCTTTAATCGGATAATCATGACCTAGTCATACTATCCCGATACCTGCAGCATACGAGAGTATTAGTTCTATATCCCTGCGTGATCATCATCTCCATATGACTGAAGTAATACTTCCATCTTGACATTATACCCAATACACTACGATTCTCAGTAAACCCAGAAGAGGCGTACACAGAACCTGTTAAAGTCTCGGACGACCAAAACCATAGCGTACTGATTGTCGCAAGTATTAGCGATGCAAGTCTCAGGTTAAGACCACATACACCTACCCTGATGCGGATTCCCATAGACACATAGTCATACTACCAATGGGATTCCGAGGGGTCTATCCAGAGCGAAGCTGTTCCCGATCCAACGGCTAACAAAACCTCTTATCATACTTGTATAAGTATCATATACTTAAATATATGAGAATTATGCCGTTAAGCTTCCATAACGCGCACACGTGTAATACTAGTCTATTTCATATTATCGATGTCCAGTCTCGATAATACTACGACTATAAATATTTAATGATTAAACCACTCGTGGATTAATACTGTCTGATATCTTATTAATCCGGAACTAATCATAAGGACTTTTATCTTTTATATATCAACGTACTCTAAATACAAAATGATAAAATAGTAATTTCCTTTATCACATAGTTAATTTGTACAAAAACCACAATGTCTTTTACAAATAGTGATGTTATGGGTCATAATTGTCCAACAAGGATTCCTCAGAACATCAACTTCTTAATACAAAAACCCAAATGACATCAATTTCTAATTAATCTTCCTACAACAATCATCAAATCCTCAAAACTCAATATATAAAGATTTTGGATCAAGCCTTACTCACCTTGAATCATGTTCTTTCTTCTTCTTTAAAGTCCATAGGCCTTCCTCCATCCTTTCTAGACTTGAGTATGTGTTGGAGCTCCCTTCATTCTTCTTCCAAACTTCTTATAAGATTACAATCCTCTCACTCTCTCCTTTCTCCCTCTTTTTTCCTTCTTATCCTCTCCCACACGTTCTATCCTCTTTTTCATTCTTCTTTTGGATGAAAGAATAGTGACCTTTTTATACTAGGGGCTAATGGCTTCACATTTTACTTCTTTATTTATTTGGTTCTTTCTAGAGGATTCAAGGGGGTTTGAGAGATATTTTAGGGTTATTGGGCCATTTATAATTTGATCCAAGTGAGAAAGACTATGGGTTTATGGATCACAATGGAAATTTCCTTTTTACTCTTTATTCACGTCACTGTGTAAATATCCTGGATAAATAGTCAAATTCGACCTAGTTCCCCTCAAAATTTAGAAAATTGTCCTACATAAAGGTTGTAGATCTTTGTCTCAGTGTTTCGACGATATAAAATTCATAAATATCTAAGATCGTATGAAAACGTTATGCCTGAAATACTAAGGGCTATTCGAGTTGTATTCTTGGCTAAATTCTGTATCGGAATTGCGAAGAATTATCGATTACCCGAAAAGTAATTTTGTGAGCACGTACATGTTTGAACATGATTTACATCATGTATCATACCTTCCATAGAATAATAATCGTTGACCTTTGACAACGTACAAGTCGTCGGGATTATCGGGTGTTAAAATTGGGTCTTATTCAATACTTAATTTTCGACTATATGACCAATATCTAAACTCACAATTATCTATTAATTTTATGCACAGTCCATATCAATACACCATTATAAGCATATATAAGCATTCAGATGGACATAAACATGCAATATTTTCACATTCCCACACCTACGGTTTCATGAATCTTAAAATAAAAAGTAAAATTACAAACCAGGATTCATAACAATTCATAGAGTGAATAGAAAATTTACTAAGCTTACTTGATTCTCTTGAAAGCAAAAAAATCCATCTTAGCTTATATTGCCTTGAGAATAGCAAAAAGGGGAAAAAATTTGGGAAATTTCATGGGTAAATGAAGGAGAAAGATGAATAGTGAAGCCTTTATATATGGCCATAAAAAATCATAGTAAAATATTACTTATTTTCTATTTTGTCACATGTCAAAAAATCCACTTTATTCTCATCATTATGTAGAGCGGTCCAAAAAATACCCATATTTGACTTAGTTTGAGCATTAATCGAATGAAATAGCGGAAATTAACGGATCACTTCATAAGGAATTTGGAGTCTTGTTCCTCCTTTTACGATCATTCCTTGATGAAAAGCCAAACCAACCCCGGTAATAAGTTAACTTGTTCTTTCGAATGTCGTTCTCCTCATGTCATCCGAAGATTTGACTTTTGGTAACAAACCCAAAAAACCATATATATATATATATATATGGTATCAGACTAGGTGTGGTTGGATGTAATATTGTATTAAAGATTTCATGTGTTCTTTTTTATAGGTTATTTAGAAAGAAAATTCTCTAAAGTCCCATCAGTCATAAATTTACAACCTAGATTTTCCACTTCAGATATTCCAAGTTCCTCCATACGTTCTGTTGACTATACTACTAATATCCCACATCCTATATATACTAGTAGCCAACATGAACAACCTAAAGCTGATTCTCCTCCTACATCTCCTACATTTTCTGCTGTCACAGAAAATATTATAAATGTCCTACACAAAGATTTCAAGATAAATAAATCCTCTTTGCATGACGATTTTTATTCTGACCTAAATAAAGAGAAAAGACTCTGGTTTTTTAAACATTTCTTAAACCAAAGGAAACAAGTTCAAAAGTCTTATTATGAATTCATAGACCTACATAGAGTACACATCACATTTTTTGATTGGTTTGAAATATATGCTACTGAAAATAACATTTCTTACCCTTTTAAAGAATCAAATCCCATTACTGTTAGAAAGAAAATTCCTCAATGGAATCTTTCTGATAGTGACAGGACTATTGAATCTGAACATCCTCCCTTGAGAAATATAACTATAGACCATGGTGAACCCTTAGTTCAGATTAAAGCCTCACCATTAAAGATTCATAGACCCAATGATACTGATAAAGACTTAGATAGTATTATCCAATAGAATAATTTTTGTAATACTAATCTAAATACAATTGGAAAACAGTTAACTAGGATAGAAAGTCAAATCCAACAATCCACTATTACTGTTCCTTCATTAAAGACTATAGTAAAACCTAATGAAGACAAGAAACTTAAAAAGCCCATTTTTGAACCATTTCAGATTTCTAGAGATAGCCAAAAGATTGTCAATTAGTCAAAATCTGATTTTGTTAGAGCTATTAAAGAACAATTAGATAGGATAGAAACATCTTCTTCCTCTTCAAAAAAGAAAGTTGATATTGCCCTAGATACCCCCCAATCTAGTAGTAGAATTGGAGTTCTAGACTTGGATAATTCTTCCATAGCTTCTTCGGACATAGAAGCCTTCCAAGAAAATTCCAAACCTGTCTCTAAAGTCAATAAAGTTCATTGGGAATTAGCACTTCCTGCTACTTCTTATTCTTCTCCAGATATAGCTGTTGATAATAGGCCTAGTGCAATAAGCCAATCCGGTTTAATGCATCTTCTGTCTATGAATGGAATATAGATGGGATGTCTGAATATAACATTCTTAGCCTATTACAACAAATGACCATGGCAGCAAATGCCTACAAAACCCAAACAGGAACATCTGATAAGGAAATTACAGAGATTCTCGTTGCTGGTTTTACCGGTCAACTTAAAGGATGGTGGGATCATCTTCTCACCAAAAGTCAACAACTTGACATCTTGGATGCTATTCAAACAGATGAAGACAATGTTCATATTCTGGATGAATACAACAGTCCTATTCAAGATGTCGTTGCAACCTTAATTTTGACCATTTCCCTCCATTTTATAGGTGACCCATCTCACTTACGAGATAAAAATGCTGAGTTACTACATAATCTTAGGTGTAGAAAACTTAGTGACTTCCAAAGCTATAAAACCACCTTCTTTACACGACTCTTTTTAAGAGATGACGCTAATAATATAACTTGGAAAGAAAAATTCCTTGCTGGTTTACCTACCCTTTTAGGAGAAAAGGTTAGAAATTCCATTAAAGCCCTCCATGACAATCGAATCCCTTATGATAGACTTACCTATGGTGAATTAGTTAGTTTTATCAATAAGGAAGGTTTAAAGATTTGCCAAGACTTGAAATTACAGAAACGCCTAAAATGGGAACTTAGGAAATCTAAGCAAGAACTAGGTAGTTTTTGTAAACAGTTCAACTATGATCCTTTCAAAGCTAGTACCTCTAAAGATTGTGAAGGAAAATGTTCTTCAAAACCTTATAAAAAGAATTACAATTCTAAAAGATTTAGAAAATCTTTTCCTTCTCCTAAAGAAAATTTTTATAAAAAACCTTCAAAGCCTTATAAGAAATCCAATAGGAAACCTCATGCTTCTAAACATAAAGCCCCTTTCAATTATAAGGATGCTACTTGTTATAAATGTGGAAAGAAAGGACATACTGCAAAATATTGTAGGATGAACAAAAAACTTCATGAGTTAGATCTCAGTGAAGAAATTCTTTCCAAAATAACAAATCTGCTTATTGAGTCTTCTGAGTCTGAATCTTCCGTAACAGGCAATTCTGAACCTTTACAAATGGACGAGTTAGTTGACTCAGATACTTCTAGTCAAAGCAATAGTGATTCTGACACGGATTCTTACTTAAAGAATAAGAAACTTAATGTTTTGACTAAAGAACAAGAAACTTTTCTTTAAATTGTAAAACACATTTCAAATCCTGACTTGCAAAAGGAATATCTTGACAAACTCCTAAAGACTTTTGACAAAGGGGAATCTTCTAAAACTCCCGTTTTAAAACATAATACTTATGATCTTACACAGATCCTAAGTAAAAAGAAAAATAAAAAAGATACACCCAGTTTGCAAGACCTTCAAAAGGAAATCCAAGAAGTAAAAATTGAAATAAAAGATTTAAAAAAGAAAAGCAAAAAATGATTCTGAAACAATCCAACTTCTTCTTAAAAGTCAATTAGTTGATAATTCTGAAAAAATTTCAGATTCCGAAAATGATGAATCTGAAAATCAAAAGCTTGAGAATATTGAGTCCCTTCCAAATGATTTTCTTTTTGTTTTAAAGCAAGTAAGTACAAGAAAATACCTAATCTGGATTACCCTTATCCTTTCATCTGATTTCCAAATTGACACAGTAGCCTTATTTGACACAGGTGCTGATCTAAACTGTATCAAAGAAATCATTATTCCTAATAGGTTTCATCAAAAAACACATGAAAGACTTTCTGCTGCAAATAATTCAAAACTAAAAATTTCTTCCAAAGTTGATGCTTCAATTCCTAATGATGGTTTTGAATTTAGAACTTCCTTTCTTTTAACAAATGATATACACCATGCTGTTATCCTTGGAACTCCTTTCATAAACCTCATAACTCCTTATACTGTTAATTATGATGGTATAACCTTTAAAGCAAAAGATAAAAAATTAAAATTTTCTTTTATTGAAAAACCTAAAACAAGAAATTTGAATATTGTAAAAGCTTGTTCTGTTTACCAGAACCATGTCTGTGTTTTGTTGAAGAAAAAACAAAATGACTTACTTTATTTAAAAAAAGATTTAAATATTGAAAGACTTGAGAAACAGCTACAAACTGATTTCATAAAACAAAAGATTAATGATTTCAAAATATTAATTGAGAAAGAAATCTGTGCTGATCTACCTTCTGCCTTTTGGAATAGAGAAGCAACATTTGATAGATCTTCCCTATGAATCCTCTTTTGATGAAAAGCAAATTCCTACTAAGCTAGACCTATTCAAATGAATATGGACTTAGAAAAACATTGTAGAAATGAGATCAAAGATTTAGAGTCTAAAGGTTTGATTGTCAAGTCAAGGTCTCCTTGGTCCTGCGCCGCTTCTATGTAAATAAAAATTCTGAGATAGAAAGAGGAACACCTAGACTGGTTATCAATTACAAACCTTTGAACAATGCCCTAAAATGGATTAGGTATCCCATACCTAACAAGAAAGATTTGCTTCAAAAACTCCACTCTGCTTTCATATTTTCAAAATTTGATATGAAGTCGGGTTTTTGGCAAATTCAAATTCATCCTAAAGACCGTTATAAAACTGCTTTTACTGTCCCTTTTGGACAATTTGAATGGACGGTGATGCCGTTTGGTTTAAAGAATGCACCTTCTGAGTTTCAAAGGATTATGAATGACATTTTTAATCCTTACTCCGAATTTTGCATAGTTTATATTGATGATGTATTAATCTTCTCAAAAGACATTGACCAACATTTCAAACACTTAAAGACTTTTTATTTTGCCACTAGGAAAGCTGGCCTAGCCGTTTCTAGTACAAAGATTTCTTTGTTTCAGACTAAAATTAGATTCCTAGGACATTACATTTCCAAAGGAACAATTACACCAATTGAAAGATCCCTAGCCTTTACTGATAAATTCCCTGATAAAATCCTTGATAAAACACAACTCCAAAGGTTTCTAGGAAGTTTAAATTATGTTCTAGACTTTTGTCCTAATATCAATAGGATTGCAAAACCTTTACATGATAGGTTAAAGAAAGTTCATGTCCCCTGGACTAATGAACACACTAAAGCTATTAGATTAATAAAGGATACCGTTAAAGAAATCCCCTGTCTATATTTAGCTAACCCTAGTTTACCAAAGGTTGTTGAAACTGATGCGTCTAACTTAGGGTATGGTGGTATTCTAAAACAAGTTGAGAATGGTACAGAACAAATAGTTCAATATGTTTCTGCCCATTGGAATGATTGTCAGAAAAATTATTCTACTATTAAAAAATAAATTTTATCTATTGTTCTTTGCATATCTAAATTTCAAAGTGATTTACTAAATCAAAGATTTTTGCTAAGGATTGATTGTAAAGCCGCAAAACATGTTTTAGAAAAAGATGTTCAAAACATTGCATCTAAACAGATTTTTGCAAGATGGCAAGCAATTTTGAGTGTTTTTGATTTTGAAATTGAATTTATAAAAGGAGATAAAAATTCTGTTCCAGACTTTCTAACCAGAGAATTTCTCCAAAACAGATAATGCCGCCCAAGAAAAGAGACACTGGCAAAGCCAAGCTTATTGAGTCCTCTGTCCAAAGCCTATACAAAGAATCCCAATCTCCTCCACCCATTCCAAAGCTAGCCTCAGGCATTCCTATAAAATCTTGGGTTGACACAATCCAAGAAGAAGAAGAATCTTCATCTAAAGCAATTACTTCTCAAGATCAGGTAAATGAATGGATTGAATCCATTTCCAAATCCCCTGAACTTCTTCTTGCTTTACAAAGTTTTTCAAAAAATCAAGATATTCAAAAATCTTCTTCCAAAGAAATTACTTTTCCAAAAACACAAAAAGAAGTTGTTTTAAGTGGAAGTTCATCTTCCCAAATTATTTCTCAAAATCCTTCACAAAAATCGGATTGGCATAATAAAACCTATCACCAAAATGTTTTGAGTATTGAAGATGGGTTTTATAATCCTGATCCATTTATTACTCTTTCAAAGTTTTTTCCTAAGGGTTGGTTTTTCAAACCATGGGACTTATCAAAACCCCAATCCTTTTATCAAGACATTCTTGAATTCACAGAATCTGTAAAATTCAAACACTTTTTCCTTTCTGATGCTCATTCTGAGCCGGCCTATTCTACGGCCACTATCCTTAAAGTCATTTCTCCAAAATAATGGGGAGAACCCCTTCATAACCCTAAAGTTTTCCCTGCAAATTTCCAAAATAGATTTAACCATTGCTTATCCTACTCCTATTGGGATTACCAACAAGCGTGGTTCAATACCTTCCTAATCCAAAATCCGAAGAAAAGCCATTCATGGTTATTTTTCTTTAATTCCAAAATAACCGTTGAAAGCCTTCCAAACTGGTTCCAGCATTGGTGGAATTATTATGGACCAAGCCCAGATATCCTAACCCCTAATGCAAAATTCTGTTTAAACTTTTTCAAAGCCCATTATGTTCCCTCGGCTTCAGAGAAAAGATTTCCCTCTTTTCTTTGTTTCTGTACAAATTTCTTTTTACCTTGGGTCTGGATGTGGAGTCTTCAATTCCACACTCATGAAACCCATTTGCTTATCCAAAGAACCTTCAAAGTAAATGGTGGTCCAAATTTGATGAAGAGTCCAAGCTGACCCAGCATATGGTCCAGCAATGGCTCTGTGCTAAATGTCATATTAAATCAATATTGAAGATGTCAAGGCCCAAAGCACGTTTCTCTCTCAGAAGTCGATGGCCCAATCTCTCCTTGCTGGTGCCAAGTCTAAAGAGGAATATTTTCAAGTTATGCAACAACTCCTTGCCTCGAGACCAGCATCTTCTGCTACCAGCTCTTCAAGTGGTGGGGAGCCACAGCCTTTTATTTCTCTTGGAGATGATAACAAAGATGACTGTTTCGGTATCCTCTCATCATTAAAGCATTAAAGCAAAAAAAAAAAAAAGAAAAAAAAAGAAAAAAAAGTCATTGTATATAGGAAAATTATTTTCTTTTCCCCTTCACTCACTATTCTCATCACGAGAAAAAAGCTGTGGGAAAAGTATTTTTCAAAACAGGTACCGGTGGGACCAAAAGCATCTTACAAATTATGGAAAACCATGTGATTCAAAAGCATTCAAAGCCATATGGGAAAAGCAAAAGCATCTTACTATTCAAAAGCATGATACAAAGTCAGAAAAGCATGAGCATCTTACTGTTTTTGATAATTATGACAAAGCCACGTGAAGAAAGCATTCAAAGCCATGTGAAGAAAGCAGAGCATCTTACTGTTTTTGATAATTGTAATAATTTCATAATAGTGGGATGTTTGGGTATATAGTTCCCTTTAACTCTCAGAAGAGGGCATCCATTTTTTTTCAGAACTACTTTCAATCTTTCTTTCCTCTAAAAACTTTTCTTTTAGTCTAAGCTTTAATTTTGTTCTTCAAAGAAAATGTAAGCATTTGTTTTAAAGCATATGTAAAAGTTGTGTATGTTTATCTAAAAGCAATTTTATTTTTAAAGCATGCTTGCAGACTGATAATTATATCAGTTCTGCCATTTAAACTGTTACTACTCCTCTGAGGCATAGAGACCGGATCTCTTCCCTCAGTTGTAATTCTCTTCTCCCTCCTTCACTCAGAGCACCATTTCTGGGATCCAGATCTGGTACTGTGTTTGTTACCCCCAGCCTTATTAAAATCTGAACATTGTGCATTTTCATATAACATCATTTTATTTCTGAGATCCTGTCGTGTATGGTAAAATGATGAATCTGAAAATCAAAAGCTTGAGAATATTGAGTCCCTTCCAAATGATTTTCTTTTTGTTTTAAAGCAAGTAACTACAAGAAAATACCTAATCTGGATTACCCTTATTCATGGTTTTCCATAATTTGTAAGATGCTTTTGGTCCCACCGGTACCTGTTTTGAAAAATACTTTTCCCACAGCTTTTTTCTCGTGATGAGAATAGTGAGTGAAGGGGAAAAGAAAATAATTTTCCTGTACACAATGACTTTTTTTTTTTTGTTTTTTTTTGCTTTAAAGGTTATACCATCATAATTAACAGTATAAGGAGTTATGAGGTTTATGAAAGGAGTTCCAAGGATAACAGCATGGTGTATATCATTTGTTAAAAGAAAGGAAGTTCTAAATTCAAAACCATCATTAGGAATTGAAGCATCAACTTTGGAAGAAATTTTTAGTTTTGAATTATTTGCAGCAGAAAGTCTTTCAATATTTAAATCTTTTTTTAAATAAAGTAAGTCATTTTGTTTTTTCTTCAACAAAACACTGACATGGTTCTGGTAAACAGAACAAGCTTTTACAATATTCAAATTTCTTGTTTTAGGTTTTTCAATAAAAGAAAATTTTAATTTTTTATTTTTTGCTTTGGAAGTCACTAAGTTTTCTACACCTAAGATTATGTAGTAACTCAGCATTTTTATCTCGTAAGTGAGATGGGTCACCTATAAAATGGAGGGAAATGGTCAAAATTAAGGTTGCAACGGCATCTTGAATAGGACTGTTGTATTCATCCAGAATAGGAACATTGTCTTCATCTGTTTGAATAGCATCCAAGATGTCAAGTTGTTGACTTTTGGTGAGAAGATGATCCCACCATCCTTTAAGTTGACCGGTAAATATTTTCTGTGTGTTTGCTGAATTTCTTACTGGTTGTAAGCCCCGCCAAAGGATAGGATTCCGTTTAGGGCAGTAAACCCATACCTGTAGGAAAATCTCATAGGAATAGTTTATAGAAATAGTTCCTTATGGAGTCTCTATTCTGTAGAACATCCTCCAATTCTACTACTAGATTGGGGGGTATCTAGGGCAATATCAACTTTCTTTTTTTAAGAGGAAGAAGATGTTTCTATCATATCTAATTGTTCTTTAATAGCTCTAACAAAATCAGATTTTGACTCATTGACAATCTTTTGGCTATCTCTAGAAATCTGAAATGGTTCAAAAATGGGCTTTTTAAGTTTCTTGTCTTCATTAGGTTTTACTATAGTCTTTAATGAAGGAACAGTAATAGTGGATTGTTGGATTTGACTTTCTATCCTAGTTAACTGTTTTCCAATTGTATTTAGATTAGTATTACAAACCTGTCTCTAAAGTCAATAAAGTTCATTGGGAATTAGCAATTCCTGCTACTTCTTATTCTCCTCCAGACATAGCTGTTGATAATAGGCCTAGTGGTATCATATGTAAAAGTTGTGTATGTTTATCTAAAAGCAATTTTATTTTTAAAGCATGCTTGCAGACTGATAATTATATCAGTTCTGCCATTTAAACTGTTACTACTCCTCTGAGGCATAGAGACCGGATCTCTTCCCTCAGTTGTAATTCTCTTAAAGCTGATTCTCCTCCTACATCTCCTACATTTTCTGCTGTCACAGAAAATATTATAAATGTCTTACACAAAGATTTCAAGATAAATAAATCCTCTTTGCATGACGATTTTTATTCTGACCTAAATAAAGAGAAAAGACTTTGGTTTTTTAAACATTTCTTAAACCAAAGGAAACAAGTTCAAAAGTCTTATTATGAATTCATAGACCTACATAGAGTACACATCACATTTTTTGATTGGTTTGAAATATATGCTACTGAAAATAACATTTCTTACCCTTTTAAAGAATCAAATCCCATTACTGTTAGAAAGAAAATTCCTCAATGGAATCTTTCTGATAGTGACAGGACTATTATAGAAATAGTTCCTTATGAAGTCTCTATTCTGTAGAACATCCTCTCTCTCTAGCTCTTCTACTGAAAGGACTAGCGATTCCAAAAATATCGTGAACTCTGAAAATCTCATAATTTTAGATTTTAATAAAGCTATTGACTGCTGGAAATTACCAAAAATCTCAAAAGACGTGATTTACAAAACTAAAAAACTTGATTTTCTTAAAACAGACTATGTTATAAAAACTGAAGAACGTGATATTACTCTTACAAAGCCTTTTGAAATAATAAATTTATTTTCTGAAAGTGCCTTAAAACATTTAAAAGAAAAGAAATTTAATTATGTGCATGTTGGTTTAATCCAAGTTGGAATAAAGCCCCTTACAAAAGAAGGCTTAGATACTTCTATCTTAGCCATTTTAAGAGATGGCAGATTCGTCTCTTTTGACGATTCTTTACTCAGTAGTATTGAATCAAGTATCTGTAAAGGACCAATCTCTTTTGACTGTTACCCAAACATCACGATCTCCTTACAAGACAAAAATATTCTCAAGATATAAATCTTCCTGATGAATGGATTCTTGAAGGAGCTTCAGAACCAGTTATCCCAAAGCAACTTGAGCCAAATACAGAGTTACAAAATGTAACCCAGTATTCGGATGGAAAAGTCAGATTATCCTTCAAAAGAAGCATTTCATCTAGGTTTAGTGATAGGGAATCTATTTCTAGCATTTCTTCTTTAGAAAGAAAATTCTCTAAAGTCCCATCAGTCATAAATTTACAACCTAGATTTTCCACTTCAGATATTCCAGGTTCCTCCATACGTTTTGTTGACTATACTACTAATATCCCACATCCTATATATACTAGTAGCCAACATGAACAACTCTAAATTCAAAACCATCATTAGGAATTGAAGCATCAACTTTGGAAAAAAAATTTTAGTTTTGAATTATTTGCAGCAGAAAGTCTTTCATGTGTTTTTTGATGAAACCTATTAGGAATAATGATTTCTTTGATACAGTTTAGATCAGCACCTGTGTCAAATAAAGCTACTGTGTCAATTTGGAAATCAGATGAAAGGATAAGGGTAATCCAGATTAAGATATTATATATATTAACTTATTAAATCAAGGGACATATTCTTTTTAAATGTGTCAATAACCTCTCTTATATAATCATGACCATCATCATTATTAGCATGTAAAAAGTTTAAATTCTTTTTAGATAAGTATATATGCCATAGTCATTGGTGTCATTTTACTAAGATTTTTTTAAAGATGTTGTCGGGTCTTCTTAAAGGGTGGGCCTCTAGTAATCGCTAAATAGAATTTTTTTAAAAATTAAAATTAATAATTTTTAGTAGGGGTGGGCATCGGATCGGATTCGAACCGATCTGATCCGATCCGATCCGAATTTGTCGGATCGAATCGGATCGGATCTGGTTATTCAATCCGATCGGATGGAGTCAGTGTGGTTCGACGGATTTCGGTTCGGATCGGATAAAATCCGATCCGAACCGATCCGACCGTTTTTTTTTTGTTTTGATTGAAATGCAAAACGACGTCGTTTTGGGTTTCTTTAACGACGTCGTTTTGCACTCTGATTTAAAACCTTAATCAGTTAATTGCTTCAGTCTCCAGCCAATTGCTTCGGTCTCCACTCTCCATCACGACTCGAGTCACGAATTAGGGTTCAAAGCAAAGCTTCAATTCATAATCCAAAATAATATCCAATTGCTTCGGTCTCCTGTCTCCATCCTTCCCCTCTTCCATCTTCTGACTTCTCTTCTTCAGTCTTCCTCTTCAGTCCAATTGCTTCTGACTTCGCACGAATTAGGGTTCAAAGCAAAGCATTAATCTTTGAGCAAAGCATTGATTTGCTTGTTTCATTGAGACGCATCAAATTTAAGAAATCAAGAAAGTAAGTTTGTTCCCTTCGCATCAAATCTGATTATCAGATTCTGTGTAGTTAGCATTTAAGCCGAATTTTTGTCTTTAGATGTGTTTTGATTCTGCCGAATTAGGAATTACATGTGTTTTGATTCTGCCGAATTAGCAATTACATGTGTTTTGATTCTGCCGAATTAGCATTTACTTTGTTTTAAAGTTCTTGAATCAGTATTAAAGATAATGAATCAGTATTGATTGTATATTCAGTGTGTGGAGATGTGTTTAGATGTGTTTTGATTCATTTTTCTTCTGAAGTTCCTTCTTTTGCAAAGGGAATTATTTCATAAGCTGTCTTCAGACTGCAGTTTTGTGTAAATCTGGCAACTGGCAAAGTTATCGATCCCATAGATTGCTAGTGTATGCCATAACAGATTCCTCTTCATTTATCATTCGTAAAAAAATCTAGATTATAGATTGTGACCAGAATAGTTTGTTGTGGAAACTGGAAAGAATATGTGCCTTGTTTGTAGGTGTAAGCTTGAAAGCTATGTGCTGTGAATCTTGGGGATTTTGGTGCTGGACAGGTTGATATATTTGATTATTTATAAAAAACCTGTGAAATGTCAATTCCAGATTTTAAACTAAATGCAATATTTCTATTAGTCATTAATCAATGACCTTAGTCCTTAATCTTATAGAGGCTCACCTAGTGTTACATATGTTAATTCGTGCCCCTTTTGTCAGAATCCAAGTGATACTGTAATTGGTTCCTCACATTTATATCGCATTGGATGTATGATTTTTGATGGGATTGCGTTTGGTATTTATTCCCGTAACCTTGACTTCGAACCCTAATAATAGAACAAGACAATGATCTTCTTTCTATTTTCCTCTGATATCTTTCCATCACAACTTTAAATTTATAGTATACTTTGAACAATTTGAAAGAAGAAAACTGAATTAGTAAATTTCTATACTTGTGATACTGAATGGTTACTTCTGTAGAATGGTGCATTCATCAACTGATTCAACTCATATGGTTCTGTAGAATGGAACAAGTCAAGTTTGATGTACTTGCAAGTTTGAAAATGTAAACTAATGCATTCAACATGTAAACTAATGCATTCTAATTCTAATTGTCTATTTTATTTTTGTTGTAGATGAGTGGGTTTGAAAGCTCACCCTACAGTACTGGGTCGGAATCAGATTCATTTGATGCACAATTACGAGAACCAAGGAAACAGAAGAGAAAAGTTCCCCCAAACTCCGAGAGACCGCCATTGTCAAAAAAACATGATTCATCGCCATCAATCACATCAGTAGCAAATAAAACAAGAAATAGAAGATCTGAAGTGTGGAAGTTTTCCGCATGTGTGAAGATAATCAAGATAGGGCGGAATGTATGTATTGTCAGAAGACTTATGCTTGTAGTTCAAAGGATCGGTCAACAACCAACTTGAGGAGGCATATGGAGGCCTGCAAATCATATATGGCTTATTGTGAAGCACAAGGTGTTTTGGTTGGGTTGGTGAAGAGGGAGGCACAAGTGGAAATCTCTCCGTGAGAGATGGTCATTTCAATCAAGCAGCGTGTCGGAAAGCAGCTGTGAAGATGATCATTGTTGACGAACTACCATTTAGCTTTATAGAGAAGAGGGTTTTCGACATTTCTGTAGTGTTGCCGTCCTTCGTTTTGATGTCCCATCTCGTAGGACTATAACGAGAGATATCCTACAGTTGTTTGCTGATGAAAAAGTGATGTTGAAGAGTATTTTATCTGCGGGTTATCAGAGAGTTAGTTTGACCACCGACATATGGACGTCAATTCAAAATATTAATTACATGGTTATCACTAGACATTTTATAGACAATGATTGGCAGTTGCATCGGCGAATCCTTAGCTTCTGTCCAATTAACAATCACAAAGGAGACATTATCGGAAGGTTAATAGAGTCTTGTTTACAGCATTGGGGTATTGAGAGAATTTTTACTATAACTGTGGATAACGCCAGTGCCAATGCCGTAGCCATCCAACAGTTGGTGAGGAAGATGAGGACGTGGAGGGGAGATGCATTGGTGCTTAATGGAGAGTATGTGCATATGCGGTGTTGTGCTCACATATTAAACTTAGTTGTGTCTGATGGTTTGAAACAAATGGATGACAGCATTATAGCAATTCGAAATGCTGTGAAGTATGTGAGATCTTCTCCATCAAGATTGGAAGCATTTAAATCGGCGGTAGCACGTGAGAAGATTGAGAGCAAGGGCAGTGTCATCTTAGATGTTCCTACCAGGTGGAATTCCACCTACTTAATGTTGAATGCTGCATTAGACTTTCAGAAGGCCTTTGATCGAATGATTGATGATGATGGTCACTATGCTCCATATTTTAGAGATGATGAAAATGGGAGCAAAAGGGTTGGGCCTCCTACAGATATAGATTGGGAGAAAGCTCAATACTTTGCTGATTTTTTGGAGATTTTTTATGATGCAACGAATATGTTCAGTGCCTCATCCACCGTCACATCTTGTTTCACCTACAATGAGATTTGCAAGATTCATACAAGTTTGAATACCTGGCGCGTAATGAACATCCTCTTTTGCATGACATGACATTTATCTATGAAGATGAAGTTTGATAAATATTGGGAGACCACTGCCAAAATCAATAAATTATTGATTGTGAGTACTATTCTTGATCCACGACGTAAGATGACATTTGCCTCTGTTTGCTTTGGTATACTTTTGATAATGATGATGTGAAGATAGAGGAAATGAGAAAGTCTTCTAGAGATTTATTGAAGAGATTATACGATATGTATAATGATTGGTATGGCACAAATGGGTTGTTTGTTGACAGTGATGGATCAAGGGCTGGGGGTGTAATTGGTGTTTGTGGAGATGGGTCTAGTGCTACACAATCTCAGCCATTTGTTAGACCGCGAGTACAAGATAGAGTGCGTAAGCGCAATACAAACGTGCAACCTGATGATCCATTTCAAGTTTTTCAGACTAGTCATGCAATGCATCAAGAGGATAGTACTGAGGTTGAAATGTATTTAATGGAACCCTATGAGATTAGTCGTGACCCTAGCTTTAGTGTTCTGATGTGGTGGAAAACAAATACCGGTAAGTATCCAATTTTGGCTAGGATTGCTCGTGATATTTTTGCAATGCCGGTATCAACTGTGGCATCTGAATCGGCATTTAGTACGAGTGGTCGTGTTCTTGACAGTTTTCGTAGCTCATTAACTCCTGTTATGGTTGAGGCTCTAATATGCACTCAAAATTGGATACGGAATAGGCTTACAATTGACAAAACCAATGAAGTGGAAGCAATGTTATTGGAGGCAGAGTACTACGAAAACTTGAGGAAGGTAAAAACAAAATTATTAATTACTTAATGCGTTTTTTAATTTTTAATTTCTTATAATGAATACCATTACATTAAATGCAAACTTACTAACTGTGAATAATTTTTTTTTTATTTTATTTGAAGAATATCACAAGACACAAGTTACAATCTGAATCACAATCACCGGATCATGTCGTTGGCAACATAGTTTGGGCGAATTATCTTTGAAGGTACAATTTTGACAAAGTTATGTTTTTCTAGCTTAAAAAATAGGGGAATTATTACTGAAGGAAGTATTGAAGTAAGACGTTAGTAGTTAGTAGCAAATAAACAGCTTGTTCATTTATTTCCTCTTTTGATGATATGATGGTGCCTTTACGATATGAAGTGATTATATACTTATATTTTATATTTCAGAAACATTGTTTGTTAATTTCCATCTTTTGCAGGCTTGATGTTGTTGTGGTGCTGCTGCCGTGCTGGAAGTGGAATGACACTGGGAATAGTGAATACTGGATAATGGATAGTATTGTGGATTGATAATTTGATATTGTGGTCATGTTGGTTGTGTTGTGTGTAAACTTTTGGCTTTTGTAGTTTTGTACTTTTGTTCATCTTGAGATCTTGATCTTGTGGTATTGTTATAATGTTATGTGTAGTGTGTACTGCAGTAACTACTATTTTATTTTTTCTTCATCTTGTGGTCATGTTGTAACATGTTATTGTCATTGTTGTGTATACAAAAGTAACAAAACTAGAATCAGATGAGATGATCCTGCATTCCTAATCCTGCTTGTGCTGTCTGTTTCTGACTTCTGTAGTGAAAAATCGGATCGGATCGGACCGATCCGATCCGATTAGAATCGAATCGAATCGAGTCGATCCGATAATTATCGGATCGAATCGGATCGAGTTCGATTCGCTGAACCGATCCGATTGGATCGTATATATCACCAAATTTCGGATCGGATCGGATCGGATCCGATCCGAATTCGATAATGCCCAGGCCTAATTTTTAGAAAAAAATTTGGAAATAATTAATTATTAATATTTCATATTATATGCCTAACATAAAATTATTAAAAAAATCAAAAAAAAAAAAAATATCAGTGGAAACTTTCAACCCACCTGCCTTGAGAAGACGAAACGAAGTCATGTCATGTGGGGCAGCTTCAACTGAGTACTCACATGCCCTGAGAAGACAAAACGATGTCGTATCAGGCACCATTGAGAAGTTGGTAACTTGCTAGTGCGGTATTAAAATGGCACGAACGGCTATCTAAGCTCAGTACAGAATGGCAAACTCTCAACGGATGCTAGTCCCAGAAGTGAAACTGAGCTCCGACGGGAAGATGCCAGTGATCGGGCTGGGCTGTGCAGTAGACAAATTAGACGAAAAGGACATGAAGTTGGCTGTGCTGGAAGCAATCAAGCTGGGTTACAGACATTTAGACACGGCTTCTATTTACGGGACAGAGAAGGCTCTGGGAGAGGCGATAGCTGAAGCAATTAAACTTGGCCTTATTACTTCTCGTGAAGAACTCTTCGTTACTACTAAGCTCTGGTGCATTGACGCTCATCGTGATCTTGTTGTCCCAGCTTTAAAGAAATCTCTTAGGTAAATTGTTCAATACCCTGGTTGTTTTGTGATTGTGAATTGTGATGAATGTATATTATGTATACAGGGAGCTTCAGATGGAATACGTTGACCTCTATCTCATCCACTGGCCCATCAGTGCTAAGCCAAGAGAGAAATTGGTTCATGATATACCCAAAGAAGATCTTTTACCATTGGACTACAAGGGCGTGTGGGAAGCCATGGAAGAGTGCCAGAGGCATGGCCTTACTAAGTCCATTGGTGTCAGCAACTTCTCTTCTAAGAAGATCGACAACATACTCGCCTTTGCTACAGTCCCTCCTTCAGTCAATCAAGTGAGACTTCATTATTGTTTTAATTCCATGCTCATTTCATTTTCTGGATAGGTAATGTAATGATGATTCGTGGTATTAGGTGGAGTTGAACCCTGCCTGGCAACAGAGAAATCTCAGAGAGTTTTGCAAGTCCAAAGGTATTATTGTAACTGCATTCTCACCTCTGGGAGCTGCAGGGACTAGTTGGGGCACTAATCAAGTTATGAACAATGAAACACTGAAGCAGATTGCTAAGGCTCACGGCAAGACTGTTGCTCAGGTTCTTTTTATTAGTGGTCTTAATCATTATTTGCTTCAAATGTTGGTTTGATATGTCATCTGATGTGATGATTGATTATAAATTTTAATTTAAAAAAATTGTTGATATACCTTTTGGTAGGTTTGTCTTAGATGGCTGGTTGAGCAAGGTGCGACTTTTGCTGTTAAAAGCTTCAACAGGGATCGGCAAAAGGAGAACCTGGAGATCTTTGATTGGGCGCTAACAGATGATGATTATAACAGGATTAATCAATTCCCGCAACAAAGAATGATGCCCAGAGATGAATACATCACTCCTCATGGACCATTCAAGACACTTGAAGAGCTGTGGGATGAGTAGATTTTCCTTAATTTCTACATATCTAATCAGTATTTGTATTTTCTATTGCACTTGGATCTAATTACGTTTCATGTATCCAATAAAAAGCAGCCCGAGTCGAGTAGTTTCAATATTTAAAAAAAAAAAATGTTTCATGTATCCAATAAAGTGTGTAACAAATGAATAATTTTAAGCAAGTATTTTTGAACGTGTTCTTTTTAGAAAGGAAAAACCCACCTTGAGGTCCCTGTACTCTCAATGTTTTTTACATTGTATCCCTGTACTAAATTTTCTACACATTGCACCATTGTACTCTCAATATTTTTTACATTGCACCCCTATACTAAATTTTCTACACATTGCACCCCTGCACTCTCAAAAAATTGACATTCCACCCTTATTTTAATGGCAAGTTAACAGAGTTGAGAAATATTCTGACATCACCCACCCTTATTTGTGTCATATCTGCCTGGTTTAGGAAGAAGCACCTATGCTAAAAAGAGGAGCTAAAAAAATGGGTGTTTGCTATAAATGTGCACGCATGACATGTAATACTCGTTGTCGTTCTTTATGAATGATGTATGATAATCGTGAAGCATCTTTGTTTGTTTTTTGTTGTTCATTAATAACACTCCAAGATCGTAATTTTGATCTAATTTTTGCAATAAATTAGTTGGATTTTTGAATGTATCAGAAGGAGCATAATATTTATGCGCCCTAACATATAGTTATGCGCTCTAGCATAACTTCAAAGTAAAAAAATTTGCTCGGTCCAATCCGAATCTAATCCGAAATAAGGGTGGGTGATGTCAGAATATTTCTCAACTCTGTTAACTTGCCGTTAAAATAAGGGTGGAATGTCAATTTTTTTAGAGTGCAGGGGTGCAAATGTGTAGAAAATTTAGTACAGGGGTGCAATGTAAAAAACATAGAGTACAGGGTGCAATGTGTAGAAAATTTAGTACAGGGGGGTAATGTAAAAAATATTGAGAGTACACATGGACTTTAAGGTGGGTTTTTCCTTTTGAGAAACACTAATTTTAGAGGATAATTTAGAATATATAATATTTTAGTGATATTTTTGTTTTAAGTAGTTAAATATTTTATTCTTTTTTCAAAATGTACTATTATTTAAAGAAGAAATATTATTAGAGTGTCGTTAAAAATTATAATATTAGAAATATCATTTGGGAAAATATGAATCCATTTATTTTTTAATTTTTTATATATAATTTATTTAAAAAATTAAGTGAATCCCATCACTTTTTAAATTTTTTATTATTTCCCAGTTCCCACACAAATATTTCTCCGAACAGTGCAGTATTGACTGACATTATATTGTTGAAACTTGAAACAATAATGATATCCGGCCATATATCATTCATTATATAGCAGAGCACTGGCCCACAATAAATCAGTGCCATGTCACTGTCAATAAAGTATAACATCTAATAAGAAAGAAATCAAATTACACGAACTCAAGGAGAAAAAAAAGGATGTGTAATAGAGATATTTATTGGTCGGATCTTTTTTTTTTTAAAAATTTATGAGATTTGATTGGGTAGGATTACGCGGGTTGTGAAATTCAAATACAAATTTTTAGAAGTAAAATCGGGTTGGGTCGGTAAAAAAAATAATATTTTTATGAATTAATTATTTTAAAATATAAATATTAGTTATTTTATATCTCATATAAAGTTGCATGACAACAAAGTAATAAATAAATTAAATAATTGTAAAAACTTTAAAAAATATAAAATAAAACTTTTAGAAAATAATACAACTTTTAGAAAAATAATAAAATTTTAGAAAATAATAAAATATTATATTGTCAGGTTGAGTTTTAATATCAAACCGTGACCCAACCCTTAACTTTCGAGCCGGGTCGGATTAACTCGAAAAATCATTAATTGTTTTTGAAACTCGCACGATCGGATCAGATCGTGATTTTATCCGAAAATTTGCACACCCTAATGTGTAATGAGAAATGAGGATTAATTCACTCACTTTGGCAACTCAAAACATAGTGTTTGGGTTCAGTCCATAAAACACAAAACCAACGTCTCACTCTCCTTAGCGTTTTACGGGTCATAGTCCTGTCTCATACCTTCCAATGCTCATAGTGTTGGAGTTGGTACTTGGCGTTGTCGTCTGTCGATTTATCATGTATTTCCTTGTAAATACTTGTATGAATAATATTTTATTATGAATAAAATTTACAGTTTCGTTAATATTTTTATATTAGAAATGGTAAAGACGTACTAGGCCTAGGAATAATTAAGTTATAACGTAATTGCAAAGGCGTCGCAATTGACATTGAGAAATGTTGTAACAGTATCATTCTTAAACTGTTCCTGATCAAGGTTTACATTCTTAGTCCGAAAGTAAACTTGAGAGACTGGTACATATCGTATATCGGAATATTAGATTCTGGTGGTTTATCTCAGTGAGCCACGAGTCTAGAGAGACTCGTATAGACATGTAGGTGTTCATAGCGGATGAGCACTGAACGACTCACGAAAGATTCCTCAATATGAATCGTCTCGAGTTGAGTAGCATAGTGGTCATTTGACTTGATATACCACGGTGGATATATGAGTTATCCTCCACACTTTGATGACAGTCACGTCTTTGACCTTTTTAGTTTAGACCCCCACCTGTTCTTTAGGTGTGGACTGATGCTCATGATATCCGTGATGTGTCCAGAGAGGATCTGTCAGTCTTGCATACAAGATTAAGGTATCCACTTCATGAGATTGCGATTTATCAAATCCATGGTCATGGTACACTCAGAAATGAGTTCTGAGTGTTATTGAGAAATCACGAATCTATACGTCAATGTGATAATACCTTATGAGATTTAACGATAATATCTATGTCTCTGGTATTTATCTGGATACCTATGATGAAAGGATTATACGTATGTGAAGATCTCAACTGGTATGGTTTAACGAGAATATATGTGGTCGTCGTAATTTATGAGTGGGTAAAATATTGACTGGCATAATCACACGTATAACGCAAGCGCACGTATCGTTCAAGTAGTATAAAATATATCGATCCCACGAGGACTTAATACCTAAGCTATTAATTTATGAAGTCAAATATTTACAAGTATCTAATAGATTTGTTGTTTGATTGGATGGTGACTTTAAACTAAAACAAGTAAATAAAATAGTGTGAAAGTAAATTAAAGGTAAAATCAATATTGTTAAACTATCTAGGGTTGTGAATCTTTCCAATATCTTTTAAAGATGAAGTGATTATCTCATGTTTGTGCAATATTCGGTTTATTAACCTGGAATACGAATTATGCAAAAGCCTCTGTCGATTGTCAGATGTAAATACCCAGTATAACCAAATTAATCATATGTCTATGTCACCAAGTTACCTGAATTTATTAAGATTAAGTTCCAATTGTGGCTACCCCCGCACAACAGGTATATGTCTATCCTGGAAGGAAATCTATTAAAATGTTATCTATCCTCAAGGAAGATCGTGGGCTATTAAGTCTAAGGCTGAAACCTAAAATTCATTTGTCAAGTTTATTTTAAGTTTACCACATTAATCTTATTAATAGCCAGTTAACAAGAAGTATTAAGCTTAAGACTTAATAAATAATCTTTTATATTACCCATGACACAAAATAACCCCTTATAAACCGGTGATTTTGGAATTCATCGGAATTCATCGGAATTCATCACAACCCTAGATAGTAGGTTTAGTTACGACACATATCTAAGACTAATAAAAGCTTAAATAAAATAAATGACATAAAGTAAAAACTTGAAAATTAAAAAGGTAATAATACAATAAAAGAAAATACTGAGGTTAGAGGATCCACTTTTATTACTTCTATTTTCGATATCTCCCTTATTATAATATATTAACTTTGCATGACATTACCAACCGACCATATAGGCGGTATCCTGATTAAGTCAGATTTAAGATTAATTCCAACCGATCATAAAGGCGGTATCCAATTTAGTCAGGTTAAAACCAATTTTATTAAGTCCAACCGACCATAAAGGCGGTATCCCATTAAGTCAGGTTTTAAATAGTTTATATATTATAATTAAGGGAGATTAATCTAAATATTAGTAATAAAATTTTTACCTTTAACCCCAGCAGAGGATAGTTACCTCCTCATGCTGAAAAGTAAAGAAAAGAAAATATTGTTGCGTAAAATAAATAAAATTAAATACAGAAGCTGTAAATAAATAAGCAGATACAATTTTCTTATTTTCTTAAGGAATTCCTTAGAAGAAAGTATGAATTGGAATTCTGAAATGGCCTCAATTTAGGGCAATGTTTGGCCTCACGCGTCGCGACGCGTGGAACATTGCGCGTCGCGATGCGTCGTAGATTGATGACACGTGGCTCGGGCTTCGCGGAGATGATGATACGTGGATGTCGGCAGAACTATTGGCTCGGCGTCATGACACCTAAGGGTGTGCATGTCGCGACGCTGACGTCAGCAAAGATGTGGATCATCGGCAGCATGAGATGATGACACGTGTCTGGCGCACATTAACAGATTTGCTGTGATGTTGACACATGGCAGGGCGCATGTTAGCAAACTTCTTTGATTGTGACACGTGTTCGGCGTACATTAGCGACGCATGATAACATGCGGCATATTTTAGTACGGCGCATTTTAGCAAATGGCTCATTTTAGCAGGAAATTTATATTTTTACCATTTTTGTCCATTTTCCGCTGTTTTGGCCCCGAATTGCCTCCAGAGAGTCCTGTTATTTTATTTATCTACAAAATACCACAAAAAACATCAAAATATTCACAAAAATCAAGAAACTATACAAAATATTAAGTCAAATGAGTGTGAAATAGTGATTTATTTACCACTCATCACACTCCCAAACCTAACATTTTGCTAGTCCTCGAGCAAAACAATAAATTAAAATAACATAAACATCTTAAGAATAAAAATTAAACTAAGCCACTTTCGTAGGGATCACGGTTGCATTTAGCGTATGCAACAAGCCTTTAAACCCCTAGGTGTCCCTAGTGGACGAGTTGTAGTCTCGTGAGGGCTTACAGCAATGATACCCACAAACGTCAATCTAATGTACACAAAAGTAAAAAGACAAGAGAAAAGAGAATAAACAAGTTAGCGACTAAACAGATGAAACTTCTTATCCAAGTTAGTAGTTGTTTTCTTTCTTTCTAAATTACCGAATAAGTAAATCCTCTGATTATTTTTATCATTCTCCATATACACAACTAACAAAGTATTAATCAAATCATTGTGCCCACAATATTCATAAGTGTAATTGAAAAGAGAGTAATATTTTTTTCCTAAAGTTATATCAGACTTCACACCTTTTTTAGCAATGAAATATTTTTTCTGATTTTTTTTTTTGCGTAAATTAAAATTAAGCAACATCTTCAATCCATGTAGCGAGCTTTGGGCCAGTGACTCCCAAACCAGTTGGCTTTAGGGCACTATGTGTTAAGACACCCCTACGGACTTAATTACTCGCAGATGTCTCTTTTTATTTTTATAAGATCTTTGATCTATATAGCGAGCTTTGGGCCAGTGACTCCCAAACCAGTTGGCTTTAGGGCACTAGGTGTTAAGACACCACCTACAGACTTAATTACTCGCATATGTCTCTTTTTATTTTTATAACATCTTTGATCTATGTAGCGAGCTTGGGCTGGGGCCAGTGACTCCCCAAACCAGTTGGCTTTATGGCACTAGGTGTTAAAACACCCATACAGACTTAATTACTCGGATCTCAGATGTTTATTTTTTTTTATTCCATCGTTTTTTTAGATGCTTCCTCCAATTAAACTAGAGCACTGAATATTACAAACTTTATCAATTATAACTCTTGTCTGTATGTTACCATGCATGTTGATAATACCTGTCAACTGAGCATATGAAGATCCATTTTAGTTAGTTTTATGGAGAATTCACAAATTAAATAATTCAAAAGGAAATAAAAAAAATTAACTTGTTACGAACTAGGTTGAGATACGTCTCAGTAGTGGAAATTCCTTACACAGCTATCTCACACCAATTTCACCTAGTTTAGTCAAGTTTAAAAAAAAAACACAAAACAAAAAACATTTTTTTATTTTTTTTTTGAATTTTTTTGAAATTTTTGACTAAAAATCAAATAAAAACAACTTAATAAAAACAAGATACTAGTCAAATATTCCTTCCCCCAAACCTAAATGAGACATTGTCCCCAAAGTCTTAAAAAGTAGAAGAATAGTTTAGAAAATAGTAGCTGGTTAGCTGAAATTCTGCATCTAAAATAAAAATTAAAGGTTAAGATCCAGATTTATCTGCCTATTTTTACCACGATCATTATTGGACCAGTTTATCTTGGAAAGGATAGGGTCAATTTGTGGTTCAAAGGCTAAGAGTTGGTCAATTAAATCATTGGCAGTTCTGGCTGTGAAGAGGATTTCTTTTAGAGGTTTTGGCACAAACCCATTTCTCTCGGGCATCATAGAGAAACACACAAAGAAAATCGTAAAATCCATCAGCATTAAATAGTCCAATCGTTTTTCTGGTGTCAAGTTTGCCCAAGATAGCACCGTAAAACTTTCCTCTATCGTGCCCAAGCCACCTGGCAAAGCAATAAAAGCATTGTGGAGACTGATTTCGGTTGAGGTCCACAATCGAGATTATCAATTTGTAGGGCGCGAGCGAATCCTGAAAAACAAGTAGAGCAAATAAGGAGCTTACTGCCCCCACCGGTGTGGTGGAGACCGTAGGCACTCCGACGCTCAAGTTAGCCTAAGCACTGATCAGTGTAAAGTAAATAGATCAAGGCTATTTAGATACCTCAACCTTCGACTGTATGCCGTGAGGGCGGTGTGTATTTGTCTTGCCTTGGTATTAGAGGTAGTTTGATTGAAGATGTCCCTCTGTTGTTATTCCTTTTCTTTTATAGGTCTATTGGTATGAAGTTCCATATCTGCTCGTTGGAGTCGTTATTATGAGGTTTAATTCAGGTGTTTTCATGTTCGATAACTGACAATCTTGTCTTCCTCTCGAAACTGTTGACTTCATGGTGGTATTCATGAATTCAGATTCTCTCTTGATTTCTGTAACGGGTGTCTGTTGGTCTTTTTTATGTTTAATGGGCTTGGACCTTATGTGACGTCTTCGTCTGGGACCCAGTCTGCTGATGGGCTTCTGGTCTTGCGGTGTAATGTCATTTTTGCCCATGGGGTCAATTTTGGCCCAAACAGTTTGTCCCCTACTCTCTAAGTCTGGTAATCCTAGGCTTGGGAGTACTCTCGGCATGTCATATGGATCCAGTGGATGGCTCCGGACGTCCGAACCAGATAGTGGTCAGGAATAGATTCGCTTGAATGTCGTTTAGTGCAGATGAATATCGTAGTCTTTACTTGACTCGATATGAGTAGTCAGGGGATTATCCTCGGTTGACTAGACTATGTGGTAGCTTCGGGAGAAACGTTATTAAGCATGTTGCGCAAGTAGTGAGAGTCCACATATAACCATTGACATGTCATGTAGATTGGGAATATTCTTTGCCCAGACATGGCCCATGGGAAGTCCCTGGATGATTGGACCGGATTTCATGAGTAGCTTTACTCGACACTGTTTGTACGAGATTAGTGAATACCTTATTTTGTTTAGACTCGACACGAGTAATTTGGGGAATGACCCTGGTTGACTGAACCGGGAGGTGGTTCAGGAGTGATTTCACTCGACATTGTCATATGGGACGAGTGAATACCATAACTCTGATTTGACTCGACATGAGTCATCTGGGGGATGTCCCATGTCTTCTGAATCAGGAGGTGGTTCAGGAGTGATTCGACACTGTCGTATGGGACGAGTGAATATCGAGACTCTTATTTGACTCGATAAGAGTCATCTGGGGGATGTCCCATGTCGACTGAACCGGGAGGTGGTTCAGGAGTGATTTCACTCGACACTGTCGTATGGGACGAGTGAATATCGAGACTCTTATTTGACTCGACAAGAGTCATCTGGGGGATGTCCCATGTCGACTGAATCGGGAGGTGGTTCAGGAGTGATTTCACTCGACACCGTCATATGGGACTAGTGAATATCAAAACTCTTATTTGACTCGACGAGAGTCATCTGGGGAATATCCCCTGTCGACTGAACCGGGAGGTGGTTTAGGAGTGATTTCACTCGACACCGTCGTATGGGACGAGTGAATATCAAAACTCTTATTTGACTCGACGAGAGTCATCTGGGGGATGTCCCCTGTCGACTGAACCGGGAGGTGGTTCATGAGTGATTTCACTCGACACTATCGTATGGGACGAGTGAATATCAAAACTCTTATTTGACTCGACGAGAGTCATCTGGGGGATGTCCCCTGTCGACTGACCGGGAGGTGGTTAAGGAGTGATTTCACTCGACACTGTCGTATGGGACGAGTGAATATTGAGACTCTTATTTGACTCGATAAGAGTCATCTGGGGGATGTCCCCTGTCCACTGAACCGGGAGGTGGTTCAGGAGTGATTTCACTCGACACTGTCATATGGGACGAGTGATATCAAAAATCTTATTTGGCTCGACGAGAGTCATCTGGGGATGTCCCCTGTCGACTGAACCAGGAGGTGGTTCAGGAGTGATTTCACTCGACACTGTCGTATGGGACGAGTGAATATCAAACTCTTATTTGGCGCGACAAGAATCACCAGGGGAAGTCTCTGGTCGACATTTTTAACACTCTAACTTTTTGATCTTGTTTGTTTCTGTCATTAATTACAAACCCTAGCGCGGATTACGAGATGTTTTTGGCGGGAATTTTGGCGCCAAATCAAGTAGGCGTGCATAAAAGGGTTGTGGGTGTTTCATTTTTCCTCATTTGGAAGTCGAGTAAGGAGAGCTCTCAGGTGTTGCTCAAGGTATTTTCTTCGTTAACTTCCTCTTGTTCTTCAATTTCTTTAAGCACTCATAGCAATATTCAAGCTGTTCTTAGGTAAATTTTGCTGTTTGATCTTTTGGGTTAGTGTGATTAGTTTAAGAATTGTGTTTTGTGGTTTTTATCTTTAAGAGTAGATTACTTGGAGTTTAATTTTTATATGCTTGTTGTTTGGAGAATGTCGAGTGAGGAGCCTTTAGGTAGCTTAGGCGCCAAGATAGATAGTTATGTCGAATCATCAAGTGAGAACCGAGGAGGATGTAGTGTACAAAGACTGGTCGTACGAGAAATTGATTGAGAGTGGAGTAGTTACCCTGGCCATGTCTCCTCGGGAGACTCCTACCGAGGCCGTACCACTAAGATCTTTGCCTGCAATTGAGGAGCCAAGTGACTTTCCTTGCACCAGTGAGCCCACCAACTTACTGTCCAGAAATCCTGCTAGTCGTATGACCGGAAGATGTTTAGGGAACTAAGTGTATGTATAGATTTCCTGATTCTCTAGAACTTCGGGTACCTTCGTCGACTGAAAGAATTGACTACAAGGTCCCGGGGTGGATGGGTTTTTACATTCGTCTGTTTTAGGTGGGATTGAGGTTTCCTATCCCGAGACTGGTCTGGGAAGTGTTAAAACCACTTTGAAATTGCTCCGTCTCAATTGATGCCAAACGCGTGGAGGAACCTTCTATCGATTAAGTCTTTAGCCTTCGAGTTGGGTGTACTCTTCGAGGTAAATGATGTTCTAGAGACATATTATTTAAAGGAGCACTTGAAGGAGAAATGGAGATATACTATGATCCTTCGACAAAAAAAGAAGCATCTAGTCATTGGATTGCCGACTAATGATAGGGGAAATTGGCAGTCCTATTATTTCTTCGCAAAGGATGAGGGTATATTTGGTTTGACTAGGG
The DNA here is from genome assembly GCA_019454045.1 of Zanthoxylum bungeanum. Classification (NCBI taxonomy): domain Eukaryota; kingdom Viridiplantae; phylum Streptophyta; class Magnoliopsida; order Sapindales; family Rutaceae; genus Zanthoxylum; species Zanthoxylum bungeanum. The sequence goes on from SKCR01044715.1 coordinate 29,191, forward strand.
CTGGTCGAATCCCAGAGTTTTGGTGTGTGTCGAGTGAGTGACATTCTTTTCTAAGTTATAAGTTATAACTGTGTTTTGTGTTTTTCGAATAACTGAGGGTTTGTCGTTGCAGATCCTCTCCAAAACAGATCATTCATCTCAACCGTACGTTCCACCTCAAATGTTAAAGCAATTCTATCTCTTTCGGACGACGTAAGGAATTGTAAGGACATCTTAGCGGAGAAGAGATTAAGGGTGACTCCTTTGTGGAAGGACTTTATCACGTGAAGGTAAAGTTATGGCCCTCTCTAACGACGTTTTGGCCGTGATAAACTGTAGGTGGTCGATTCAAAATTTGTATGGGGTGAATAAAAAATATCGAGAGGCCTTAAAAATTGAGGAATTTTCATGCGCATATGAGATGATGTCTTGTCCATTCCCAGTAGCTTCACTCGACGAAATGAAGAGCCGAAAAAAGTCAAGGAAACTGAAGAAGAGAGAGCTAGATGTTGAAAAAGAAGCTGGCACCCAACTTCGGGAGGTAATTTCAAGTGGGGGTGTCGCAGGAAAAGGGAAGTCGACAAAGATTATTTCAACCGGGAAGAAAAGGAAAACTGTCGCCGAGGTTGAAACTGAAGATGACTCTGACACCCTTATCTTGAAAGTTCCAAAGGAGTCGACCAATTTCTGACCCTTCAAGCATCGACTCATTCGTTGAGGGACTTCTACTCCAAGGGGATGAAGTGAGATTGGCACAAATTGGGCCGGCGGAGGCTATGAGGAAAGCCATCGCTCTAAACTACCAAGTGAGTATCATCATTCATTTTTTTTATGCGTCGAATGACGTTCTGATTTGAATGTTTTAGGCCCTGGAATGTAGCCTGTTCTTGCGGAAGAATGCTGAGTCCAACCAGAGGAGGGTCAAGGAGCTGGAGAAGACTTTATCAGTAGTAAAGAAGGAGTCGTCTGATCTGAAGTCTGGACTGCTTGCGTCGCAGAGGAAGGAAAAGTTCTTGAGAGTGAGCTGAAGGAAGTGAAGGCTACCTTAAAGCTGGAAAAGGAAACTGCCGAAATAATAATTGAAGGTTACAAGGTGGGTTTTGAGAATTTGAAGAAGGAGAATGAGTCACTTTTGGACCAAATGGAGGATATCACCATTGATTCTATGATGAAGAATAGATATGACTTGATGAAAGAATTTATTGCTGGAAAACATGTTGAATGGAAGCCTGAGAAATGGATTAATGAATATGAAAGGCGTGCCGCTGGTATCTCTTCGTCGACGGAAGAAGATGATGTGGAAATAGGAACAGAAGTAGATATGAGAAAGGAAGAGGCTGAGCCCGATCCAACCATCGTAGAAGCCACGGTGGATATCGAGAAGGATATAGAAGAAGAAGAGGTAAATGTCGCACAAGACGCTGCCCATTGCGAACCCGTGAATGTGGAGAGTGAAGGAGACGTTCCTGTTAGCCTCCCAACAACGACCGATGTAGACGGAGCTAGTCTTTGAAGACGAATTGTATAGGAATTATCTTGAACTTCTTTGTAAAGCTTGTATTTAGAATTGGTAGGATGACACAAAGAGGTATTTTGAACCGTTGGTGTTATGTTCTTTTGAAATGACGAATGGTTTGTTTATTTTGAATGTGAAGAATGGAACGAGAGTCCATTGGACAATTTTATTGCAATTTAACGAACAACTTCTACAAATGTCTTTCTTTACTAGAAGTATGATAACTCTAAAAAAGTAAATTGGTAAAGAACTAATTGTCAAAACATAAATGTTACCGGACAAATCTTTTAAGGTGCACCGCATTCCAGCTGTTGCGAACAGGATTCCCCTCCACGGTCTCTAACTTGTAGGCTCATTTCCCAACAACCTCAGCTATAAGATAAGGGCTTTCCCAATTAGGGCCCAACTTCCCATCTCCACCTTCTTTTGTGTTATGGAACACTCTCCGCAGGACCCAATCACCAGTGCGGAAAGTCCTGGTCCTGACGTTTTTATCGAAATATCTGGCCATCCTCTGTCGATAAGCGGCCAGTCGAATGAAAGCTGTATCCCTAGTCTCATTAATCGTGTCGAGATTGAAGTTTATCAATTGTCGGTTGCTTTCCTCGTCAAGCCACTGGTATCGTGGAGAAGGGATGACTTCTTCAGATGGAATTACTGCTTTCGTCCCAAATGCCAATGAGAATGGAGTTTCGCCAGTTGAAGATCTCACAGTTGTTCGGTACGACCACATGACTCCAGGTAATTCTTCCGCCCAAGCTCCCTTTGCCTTCTCCAACCTTTTCTTCATAGTGTTCAAAATCGTCTTATTGGACGACTCTGCTTGTTCGTTCGCTTGTGGAAAGCGTGGCATCGAGAAGTTTAGTTTGATGCCCTAGTTCCTGCAGAAATTTTGAAAGTGACGGCTGATGAATTGTGATCCATTGTCGGTCACAATTTCTCTTGGGATGCCGAACCGACATATGATATTCTTCCATACGAATGTTTGAGCCTCCTTGTCGCGTATTCTGGCAAACGCTTCAGCTTCTATCCACTTCGAATAATAATCCATCATTACGAGCATGTAGACACGTTGGCCTGATGCGACTGGGAGTTTCCCAACAATATCCATGCCCCACTTCATGAACGGCCACAGAGATAAAATTGGTTTCAGCTTTTCTGGTGGTAGATGAGAAACCGGTGCGAATCTTTGGCACTTATCGCATTTCTTTGTGAATTCAGCGGAATCTAGTCTCATTGTCGGCCAGTAATATCCTGTCGAATGGGCTCGGAGAGCCAAACTTCTGCCGCCCCTAAATGGTTCCCACATTCTCCTTCATGCAATTCAGACAACACATGCTGAGCTTCGTCGTGTGGTAAGCATTTCAAGTATGGTCCCGAGAATGATCTCCTTAACAGCTGACCTTCGAATACCACGAACCTTGCGGATTGTCTCTGTATTTTCCTTGCTTGCACTTTATCTTCTGGAAGCATGCCTTTTTGCAAATATTCAACGATCGGTGTCATCCAGCTGTCGACTGAACTGATGGCTAGACCCGGCCGGCGGTTCGGTTCCGGTTCGGAACCGAACCGAACCAGCCGGTTTCCCGTTCCACAAGTGTGGAACCGGAAACTCGAACCGAACGGTTCGGTTCCGGTTCGGTTCGGTTCCTTTTTTTTTAATTAATTAAAATAAAAAAATGAGAGGAGTCAAAGCTTAAATAAAAAAAAATTATTAATTAAAAAAAATGAGATTAATTTTATAAAAAAAAAAAAAATTATTACATTGAAGAGCTTGAGCTTAAATTTTTTAAAATTTAAGTTGCCTACGTATCCTCCAAGGGTGAGAGGAATCAAAGCTCACGTAGTTCCATTACAAGTTTAAGACATATCCCCTTTGTAAATTATAATTTTACATTTATCAATCATCATTATCAGTTGATCCTTCGGCTCGGGGTCCGCAGCTTCCGCTTGCACTTGTTGCAGAAGCATTATCGAACAAATATTCAAAATCATCGGGGGCATCTTCTTGTTGTCTCAGATCAGCTCGAGTCCAATCATCCACACAAGCTGTTGCTTCAAGAGTGCTTGGATGTAATGAAGATCGCCTAGCTTCCAATATATTACCTCCCAAGCTGAAGGCTTGCTCAACCGCAACGGTGGAAATAGGTGCTTCCAATATCTCTTTAGCAATAATAGATAAAACAGGATATATATTTTGATGCCGGTTCCACCATTCAAGGATTTTAAAATTTTTACTGCATAAACTTTCATTAGAAAACTCAAAATTTGTAGATAAATAATTATCTAATTCAGGGTTATTAGTTGTTGTCGTATCCCTAGATTTTTTATTTCGTTGCAATAACCAACGATCCTCTGCGCTAAGTCTTGGTTGAATTACCGGATCGCTACTACTAGATTGACCTATTGTTCCTAAGTTATATCTTACAATATAATCATTAAATAAAATAATTAAATCACTTCTTAAATTCGTCATTATGCTCGTAATATCAATGTCATCTAATATTCCTAAATAACCATAGTAAGCTTGTAAACCACCATTCAAACCTTCTAATTTAAATCTAGGATCAAAAACAGCAGCAATAAGATAAAGTAAAGGAATTTCTCTAAAATAATACAACCATTTTACCTTCATAACAGTAATGGCTTCGAGCAAAACAATATCATTAGAGTTGTCACTGTCAACATGTTCATCGAGAGTGCCAACAATATTCAAACTCTCAAGAAGAAATAAATGTGCATTGGGATAATAAACACCGCTAAAAACTAAAGTAGCATCATTAAAAACTCTTAAAATATCTAAAATTCTTTCACAAATATCCCATTGACTAGGATAAAGTGTGATATTTTGAACATGTTGAGAAAAAAAACTACATAATGCATCTTTGTATTGAAGTGCTTGACATAAAAGAAAATAAGTAGAATTCCAACGTGTTGGAACATCTCTAGAAAATTTAATCGGTTTAATACCATTTATTTTACAAAACTTGGTCCATTCCCTCCTAACTTGAGAATATGACCAAATACAGTTAAATGTCGTTTTAATAGGATCAAGGATGTTCGTATTTCTCCATGTGCTTGATCATATTTCCGTATCCACCAGAAAATTTATAGATAACCCCACAATAGTTGCAAATTGCTCGTTGTGAACCATCGTCTAGGCGTTCCAAATTAAAATGAATTTTGAAAATATCGGAGGACCGAGCCTTAACTTCTCTTCTCCGTGATTGTGTACTGACACTGGGGCCGCTCTTGGGTCGGCATATTTGACATTATGTTCTCGGATGAGCTTGCCATTTGAATAATTGCGATGCGAATGCCGAATGATAACAAATTAATTAACAACTAAAATAAGAGAATTGTATTGAAGTAAGATTGAGAATAAGAGATTTATAGAAAATGAGAGAGTTGAGAAATTTGTGTGATGAAATTATGAAAATGAATCCTATTTATAGAATTTTAGAATTTTTTTGATACCAAAAATGCCCCTAAATATAACCGTTTTATTACCGTTATTAGGGTACATTAGTAATTTTTTATTTATTTATTATTTTTTTGGCAGGGAGCCGTTTGCAGGGAGCCAAACGGCTCCCTGCATCCCCCAACGGCAGTAGCCGTTGGGGGAATTAGGCCCCCAACGGCTACTAGCCGTTGGGGGCCGTAGGGTTCCTGTTGGAACCCTACGGTTCCAACAGGAACCCGACGGTTCCAACCGGAACCGTTCGGTTCCGGTTGGAACGGTTCCACCGGTTCGGACCGGTTCGAGTTGGGGTGGAACCCCAACCGAACCGGTCCCATTCCGGTTCGGTTCCGGAACCGGAACCGGAACCGGTTGGAACGGAACCGGAACCGGTTGGAACGGAACCGGAACCGGTTGGAACCGGAACCTTCCGGTTCCAACCGGTTCGGTTCCGGTTCTGAACCGGAACCGTGGCCGGGTCTACTGATGGCGGCCACAGCTGTCTCCTCCTTCCAGATTGCCGCCAGCTCAAATATACTATAGTATTGCTCGTGGTTTGTCACATTCAGAGTCAATCCGAGGGTCGCCAATGCATCTGCTTAGGAATTTTTGTTTCTTGGGACCTGGGTTATGGAAAATTTGTCGAACGCTGTTCGTATATCAGTTACCTTCTGTAAGTAAGAAGCCATTGCTTGACCCCTAGCATGATAAGATCCCTCGATTTGGTTGACAATCAACTGAGAGTCTGACGTCACCTCATTCTCCTTTGCTGCCAATTCCTTGGCCAATAATAATCCTGCGATCAATGCTTCGTACTCGACTTCATTGTTGGTTACTCTGAAACCGTATTTGACTGCCTGTTGCAGAACGTCGCCCGAGGGGGTAGTGATTACCATTCCAAGTCCGCATCCTTTTTTGTTACTTGATCCGACAACCGCCAACTTCCAAGGACTTGTCGGCTGAATGGAATTGATTTCAGCTTCTGCTGCAGCCATCATTCCAGGAGCAAAGTCGGCCATAAAATCGGCCAAAGCTTACGATTTGATAGCCGTCCTGGGTTGGTAATCTATGTCGTGCTCCCCTAACTCAATTGCCCACTTTATCAATCTCCAAGATAACTCAGGTTTATGAAGAATGCTCCTCAAAGGGTACATTGTGTAAATTGTGATCGCATGCCCTTGGAAATAGGGTCTGAGTTTCCTTGCGGCCGTGACAAGTGCGAAGACCAACTTCTGCATTAGCGGGTAGTGCGTATCTGCGTCCAACAATGCTCTGCTTACATAGTAGACTGGTTGTTGATTCCCTAATTCTTCTCTTACTAAGACTCTACTGACCGCGTGCTCTGAGACTCCCAAGTAAAGGTATAGCCTCTCACAGTCGAGTGGTTTTGATAACAGGGCGGTGAAGTCAAATACTGTTTGAGTTGCTTCAGTGCTTCCTCAAAAGCGGGAGTCCATTCGAATTTACTTGCTTTTTTTAAAACTGAGAAGAATAAAAAGCTCTTGTCAGTGGATTTAGAGATGAACTGTTTAACGCGCCGCGATCCTCCAAGTCAGTCGCATGACATCCTTCGGGCTGGAAGGGGAAGGGATGTCGAGGATTGATCGAATCTGGTCTGGATTTGCTTCAATGCCTCGTCGAGTGACTACGTACCCCAAGAATTTTCCTGAAGCGACACCAAACGCACACTTAGTAGGATTCAATTTCATTCCGTACCTGTCCATGATGTCGAAGGCTTCTTCCAAATGGCTCATATATTGTTCTGATTTGACGGATTTCACCAACATGTCGTCAATATAGACTTCCACTGTCTTCCCTATTTGACGGTCGAACATCCTATTGACCATTCGCTGGGATGTTGCTCCTGCGTTTTTCAAGCCAAAAGGCATGACTTTGTAACAGAATATTCCTCGACTTGTGACAAAAGATGTCTTCTCTTGATCTTGAGGATGTATGAGGATCTGATTGTAGCCTGAATACGCATCCATGAAGCTTAATAACTCATGCCCTGTAGTCGCATCCACCATCGAATCAATATGTGGTAAAGGAAACGAGTCATTTAGACAGGCTTTGTTCAAATTCGTGAAGTCGATGCAAACTCTCCACTTCCCATTCTTCTTTTTCACTACTACAATATTGGCAAGCCACTCGGGAAACTGTACTTCTCTAACCGCTCCGTTCTGTAGTAACTTCTGCACCTCTTCGTCAATGATCCGGTTTCTTTCTGGAGCGAACTTCCTTCTTTTCTGTCTGACAAGGGGTGGGTCTGGATCCACGTGCAATTCGTGAGTGATGAGCTCCGGGTCAACTCCAATCATATCTTTATGTGAGCATGCGAATGTGTCGTGTCGTCTTTTCAAGAACTCTACCAGGTCGGCTCGCAGTTTCAGACCTAAATCCGCTCCAACCAAAGCCTTGTGATCTGTGAATTGAGGGTGAATCTGGACCTCGTCGATCTTCTCAATATTTGGTAGAGAAGGCTCTGATGCGCAAGGCCCAGACGATAATTGCTATGCCGGATCAGCTTTAGCCTTCAAGGTAGTTTGGTAGCAAATTCTTGACGCCAATTGATCTTCCTTTATCTCCTGAAACCCCCATTTAGTAGGGAATTTAATTACTTGGTGATAGGTAGATGAAACCGCCCTCATGTAGTGAATCCAGGGCCTGCCCATAATCAGATTGTAGGCCGAAGGGCTGTCCAATACCAGGAAAGTAGTCATTTTATTAACTCTTGCAACATAAACTGGGAGTCGTATTTCCCCTATAGTGAATTTTTGTTCTCCACTAAAACCGATTAATACTGTCATACGCCTATTGATGTTATCCAACTCCGTACCCATGTCAGTTAAAGCACTAGCGAAGACTATATTAGCTGAGGAGCCTGTGTCGACCAACACACGTTTGACCATGAAGTTCGCCACTTGTAGGTAAATGACCAGAGCATCATGGTGAGGATTTAAATCGTGTGAATCCCCGTCGTCTGGAATCCGATTACCAAACCTGTGGTGATTCCCTGTACAGACATTAAGGTGTGAGAAGCGTTGGTGGCCAATGCCATTGAATGCCTTTTAACTGCTGAATAGGTAGCTCCACTAACTCCTGATCCTCCAGAAATAACATTAACAATGTTATCAATCGGGGGTGGCGGGGTTGGAATTTCTCCCTGTCCGTCTCTTTCATCCCGTCGTGTCAATGTAGCCTTCCCCTTGTCCGTAAGCAAATCTTTCAAGAACCCCTTTTTTAGTAGTTCCAAAACTTCTAATCTCAATGCAACACATTCCGCCGTTGTATGACTGTAGTCCCTGTGGAACTCACACCATTTCCTATTGTCCTTTTTGGATGAACTATCTCTAGACCGTGGAGGCCACTTTACTTCATTCCCCAATTTCTTTAGCACCGAGACCAATTATCCTGGAGAAATCGTGAAATTGTAGTCTGGAAGCCGAGGCTTGCTTGCCGGTAGTTTCTATTTGTTTTTATATGGCCTTGGTCGTCTGTCCACATTCTTGTAGAAGGGTCGACGTTCGCCCTTACTTTGGTTCCTCTCTTCGGTTTGAGAGGGGAAGTCCATTTCGTGTCGCCTGGAAGCAGCTGGCCTTCGGTCCACTCATGAATTTGTTTCATCCACTCTTATCTTGTTTCTTTTGTCTCTTCCCACCTTATCTCTACCTGGGCTCGTGCCATGAACTGGTCCATTGTATAACACCTGAATTTCGTAAATTTCTTGTAGAGACCGCTGTCATAAAGAAGTCCATTCCTGATGACATGATCCAGGCAGACAACAAACCAAATGACGCATTACAAGTACCAGAAGGGCCAATTACGAGGCAGAGGACCAAAAGACTCAGAGAAGCAATGGCGGGATTAGTTCAGAGTTTTATGGCGGCGGCTGCAACAAACAAATAGAGGCGCATGTGGGCTTCGATGGAAAGGGCCCAAAGCCATTTCACTTGGCCCAAATCAGTTTAGAATAAAGCTTTCTAGGCATTTAAAGACTTAAAGACTTGATATTTGTGTAATTTCGTTTTTAGGGGCATTATTGTCTTTATGCCTTTAGGGTTTCTTGTTGTAACAATATTTAAGCTTACTTTCTTCTTCATTTGAGGCAACCAACGAATTTAAACTCAAAAAGCTTAAAGCTTTGGCTATGGCCGAATTATTGTAAGGGAGGGATTCCCCTTTTCAAGTTTGAATCGACTTATCTAAGTTTTGGCAAACTTAGTGGCGTCTCCATTGCTAGCAAAACACTACAAGGATTCATCTTAAAGGTTCTCAAGGGCAAGTTCTTTGTGGGTCTTCTTTGTGGCCTTGGAAGGGTTTTGTTCCTACAAAATCATATTCGCGGTTCTTGGGGTTCTGTCCGTTGCTTGGGGTTTGCTTGGATTTCGAATCCAAGTGGGTTCTTGTCATTTGGTATCTAGAGCTCAGGGTTCCAAGGTCTGATTTTTCTATCTTTCCTTTTGTTTGATTCTGTTTTTCTCTTGTTCTTTGTTATTTTCGTTTCAGTTCTTGTTGGATCTTGTTTCTGTTTTTTTTTTGTTTTGTTTATTTCTGGATCTGTTTTTGGTGTGTTTGTTCTTTTTATTTTCGTTTCATCAGTCCTTGTTGGTTCTTGATTCTGTTTTTTATTTTGTTATTTCTGGATCTGTTATTGGTGTGTTCTGCATATCAGTTCATTCCAGTTGCATATCAGTTCATCTTCATCACTTTTCCAGTTCTGGGCTTCTGTTCTGTTCTTCATATCAGTTCGTCATAGTCATTTTGTTCTTTAGCATATGTTTAAGAAATAAGCATGTTCTTGGCGGCTGTGTGTTTTGTCTCTAAACCCTAGTGAAGTGTGAAATCAGACCCTGAGAAACTAAGTGAAGTCTGAAATCAGACCCTGAAATCTTAGCTTCTGAAATCAGACCTAAAACGTAACCTTTGAAATCTGCCTCTGAAATCAGACTCTGAGTTCAGACCTTGAAACTTAACCATTGAATCAGACTCTGAGATCAGACCCTGAAACTTAACCTATGAAATCAGACCCAGACCAGTAGCCTCTGAAATCAGACCCTGACCAGTAACCTCTGAAAATTAGACCTACCCTGAAATCAGACTCTGACCAGTAACCTCTGAAAATTAGCCTCTGAAATCAGACCCTTATTCGACTCTGAAATCAGACACTGACCAGCAGCCTCTGAATTCAGACCTTAGATTCAGACCATCATCAGACTCTGAAATCAGGCTTTGAAAACCAGCCTCTGAAATCAGAACCTAAATCAACCTCTGAAATCAGAACCACATTTAGCATCTGACGTTATCAAAAAAAAAAAAAAAAAAAGAAAAGAAAAAGGGACTTGAGTGATAGTGATCACTTGGCAAAAAAAAAAAAAAAAAAGTAAAAAATGAATTTTTTTTGTTGAATTTAGTTTGTTCCATATTATCATTTAGGTGCCCGTGGAGGGTATTCCATCAAAATTTCTATAGCGGTGCCAAATTTTCTACCGAAATTGCATACGACCGTGAATTTGCATGCTTATTTTTTTTCCATTGTGCTATTGTTTACTCCTTATTTCTAATACTCTAGTTTTAAGTATTATTGATTGAGTCTTCGTCGTTGCTATTCCTGTTCGTATTTTGTTTCCACCTGTCCTATATATTATTTGGACCTTTGTGTTTCATGCTGGCTTGAGGACTACATTTGGTTTGTATTCTTGGATAGAGTGTGATTCACATTTGAATTGAGGACGAACTCAAGAGTGGTAAAAGGCAGTGATTGTGAGCACAATATCGGGTAAAAGCCAATAGAGTGCAAACACGAGTGGAGTGATATCATTCGAGTGTAAACACGTGAGATTGTGAGGATTTAGATATTGCTTTACTTTCCTGTTATTTCTAATCTGTTTGTTTAGTGTTGAGATGGCAGGTCTAACTACTCTGATGAAAAGCTTGAGGCATTGGATAGGAAATTTACAGATATGATGGAGAATATGAATACTGCTTTGGAGAGATTGTCCAAGAGTGTAGAGAGTATTCAAACTGGTAGCGGTCCCAGAGTACCACCACCTCAGAATGTACCACCACCTCACAATGCGCCACCTCGCCGTGTACCACCACAGTATGTACCACCAGATGAAGAGGAAGCTGAAAATGAGTTTGATGATTCTGATGGTTTTGATGATGTGGAGGAGAGATTTCAGCCTGGGCATGATAGGAGGCCTAATAGGAGGTTTGATAGGAGGAATGATAGGAGGGATAGACGGTTTGATGATAGAGGTGCATTTGATGCCAGAAGAGGGGATTATGATCGGAGAGGATATGGTAGGCGAGGAGATGTAGATGGTGATCTAGGTAGCATCAAGATCAAGATACCAACTTCCAAGGCAAGAATGATCCTGAAGCTTATTTGAATGGGAAAAGAAAATAGAATTGATTTTCAACTGTCATCACTACTCAGACGAGAAGAAGATCAGTCTGGCAGCAATTGAGTTTACCGATTATGCTATGATTTGGTGGGATCAGCTTGTCTCTACTCGGAGGAGAAACTATGAGAGACCGGTTCAGACATGGGCAGAACTTAGGGGTCTCATGAGAAAGAGATTTATACCCAGCCATTACTATAGGGAGTTGTATCAGAAACTACAACATCTGTATCAGGGGACCAAAAGTGTTGAGGACTATTACACAGAGATGGAAGTTGCCATGATCAGGGCAAATGTAGTTGAGGATGCAGAAGCTACTATGGCACGGTTTCTAGGGGGCTTGAATAGAGAGATTGCAAACATGGTGGAGTTGCATCATTATGTTGATTTGGAGGATATGCTTCACATGGCTATCAAGATAGAAAGGCAACTCAAGAAAAAGTCAACATCCAGATTTGGTACTCAGGCTACTTCTGCATGGAAAGGGAAATGGGTTCCGAATGAGAAGCGAGATGGAGGCTTTGACAAGCCTAGAGGCGAATTCAGTGGAGGCTTTAATAAGCCTAGGGCCGAACCTAGTGCCAAGGGTAAAGAGGCTGCGGAACCGAGCAAAACTAGACCAAAACCTGAGGGTGCAGCTGCTAGAACTAAAGATGTCAAGTGTTTCAAGTGTTTGGGCATGGGACACTATGCTTCACAATGTCCCAATAGGCGTACCTTAGTGATTGATAAAAAGAGTGGAGAGGTGTACTCTACCGATAGTGAGGTTGAGGAGGAGATGCCAGAGTTGGAGGATGCTAGTGACCATGAGGGAGCTGCATACCCGCTGGATAACTTATCCTTAGTTGTCAAGCGTGCTTTGAGTGCACTTGTTGTAGAGGATGAGAGTGTGCAGCAGAGGGAGAACATATTCCATACTAGGTGCCGTGTGAATGGCAAGGGGTGTAGTATGATCATAGATGGGGGCAGTTGTACTAATGTTGCTAGCACAGCTTTGATTGAGCGATTGGGGTTGAGTTGCTTGAGACACCCGAAGCCTTACAAGTTGCAGTGGTTAAATGATTGTGGGGAGATAAGTGTGACAAAGCAGGTACTGTTGAGCTTTACCATTGGGCCATACACAGATGATGTCCTATGTGATGTGATACCGATGCATGCAGGACATATTCTTTTGGGCAGGCCGTGGCAGTTTGATAAGAAGGTTATTCATGATGGGTTCAAGAACAAGTACTCTTTCCAGCATAAGGGAAAACCCATTACATTATACCCACTTACACCTGCACAAGTCCATGAAGATCAGGTTAAGTTGCAACTTGAGCGTGACAAAGAGAGAGCGAAAGGAAACACCACCTTGGGTGAGACTAGTGAGAGTGGTGTATCTGGTGAGAAAAATAAGGCCAAGGCCGTGGGAGTTCCCAAGGGGAGTGTGAGTGAACGTGAAGGGAAACAAAAGGGAGAGTTAAAAAGAGTTTCTACATGGGTGAGGGTGAAGCGAGAAAAGCGTTCAAGGCTAGCAAGCTCATGCTATTGTTAGTCTATAAGGAGCCTCATATTTTATTTTACTAACGCTGACCATTTGCTTCCTGTGTCTATTTCATCTCTTTTGCAGGATTACAGTGACGTACTCACAGAGGACATACCTAGTGGGCTTCCACCCATTAGAGGTATTGAGCACCAGATAGACTTCATACCTGGAGCAGTCATTCCTAACAGACCGGCTTATAGGAGCAATCCCGAGGAGACAAAGGAGCTACAAAGGCAAGTACGGGAATTGATGGACAAGGGGTATGTAAGGGAAAGCATGAGTCCTTGTGCAGTACCAGTGCTTCTAGTTCCTAAGAAAGATGGGACGTGGCGTATGTGCGTTGATTGTCGAGCTATCAACAATATTACGGTAAAGTATCGTCACCCCATTCCTAGGCTAGATGACATGTTGGATGAATTGCATGGTTCCAAAATTTTTAGTAAGATTGATTTAAAGAGTGGATACCATCAAATTCGCATGAGAGAGGGAGATGAGTGGAAAACTGCATTTAAGACTAAGTATGGCTTGTATGAATGGTTAGTTATGCCATTTGGTCTCTCAAACGCACCTAGCACATTTATGAGATTGATGAATCATGTTATGCGTGCATTTTTAGGTAAGTTTGTTGTGGTTTACTTTGATGACATCTTAGTTTATAGTAAAACAGTAGATGAGCATGTAATGCATTTGGAGCATGTACTTGATGTTTTACGAAAAGAACAATTGTATGCTAACTCTGACAAATGCACATTTTGCATGGATAGAATTGTTTTTCTTGGCTTTGTTGTGAGTGCAGATGGCATCGAGGTAGATGTGGAGAAGGTAAAGGCAATTCAGGAATGGCCTACACCAACTACAGTGACAGAAGTCCGAAGCTTTCATGGTTAGCGAGCTTCTATAGGAGATTTGTCAAGGACTTCAGTAGCATTGCCGCGCCATTGACTGAGGTAGTAAAGAGACAGTTGGTTTTCAATGGGGCGAGGCGCAAGAGCGAGCATTCCAGGACCTTAAAGCGAAGTTATGCAGTGCACCCATTTTAGCACTACCCAACTTCGAGAAGACATTTGAGATTGAGTGCGACGCATCAGGGTTAGGTATTGGAGCAGTTCTCATGCAAGAAAAGCGGCCAATAGCCTATTTTAGTGAGAAGCTGAATGGAGCAGCTTTGAGGTACCCCACGTATGACAAAGAGTTATATGCGCTTGTGAGAGCACTTGAGACATGGCAGCACTACTTGTGGCCTAAAGAGTTCGTGATCCACACCGACCATGAATCATTAAAACACTTGAAGGGTCAAGGTAAGCTGAATAAGCGACACGCAAAATGGATGGAATTCGTTGAGTCATTTCCATATGTTATACGCTACAAGCAAGGTAAAGAAAACATAGTGGCGATGCATTATCTCGCAGGTATGTTTTACTTACTTCAATGCATGCACGGATGTTGGGATTTGATTTGATTAAGGAATTATATGAGTGTGATTCTGATTTTGGTGAGATTTATGCTACTTGTGCAAAGTCATCTTTGGAAAGTTTTACATTCATGACGGATTCTTATTTAAAGAGAACAGGTTGTGTGTTCCTGCTTGTAGTATGCGTGAGTTGCTTGTGAAAGAAGCGCATGGGGGAGGTTTGATGGGGCATTTTGGGATTACTAAGACTTTAGCTATTTTACATGAGCACTTTTATTGGCCTAAAATGAAACGTGATGTTGAGCGTATTTGTGATAAGTGTCTAACATGTAAGCATGCTAAATCTAAATTAATGCCACATGGTTTGTATACTCCTTTGCCTGTACCTAGTGAACCCTGGGTTGATATATCGATGGATTTTGTGTTAGGTTTGCCTAGGACAAAGAGGGGAGGATTCAATCTTTGTTGTGTAGTTGATAGTTTAGTAAAATGGCTCATTTCATTGCATGTCATAAAACCGATGATGCTACAAACATTGCAGATTTATTTTTCAGAGACATAGTGCGACTCCATGGTATACCTAGGAGTATTGTATCTGATAGAGATGTTAAGTTCCTTAGCCATTTTTAAGGTGTTGTGGGCTAAACTAGGCACCAAACTATTGTATTCTACCACATGTCATCCACAGACTGACGGACAAACAGAGGTAGTTAATAGGACTTTATCTCAATTATTGCGCACTA
Source organism: Zanthoxylum bungeanum (assembly GCA_019454045.1). Taxonomy (NCBI): domain Eukaryota; kingdom Viridiplantae; phylum Streptophyta; class Magnoliopsida; order Sapindales; family Rutaceae; genus Zanthoxylum; species Zanthoxylum bungeanum. The sequence goes on from SKCR01044715.1 coordinate 44,229, forward strand.
TAGTTGGCAAGAATTTGAAGAGTTGGGAAGATTGTTTGCCATTTATTGAGTTTGCATATAATCGTAGCATCATTCATTCTTCTACTCATTTCATTTTCACCTTTTGAATTGTTTATGGTTTTCAGCCACTAACTCCATTGGATTTGTTACCTTTGCCTGTTGATGAGCACGCGGGGCTAGATGGAAAAAGGAAGGCCGATTTGGTGAAGCACATACATGAGAAAGCAAGAGAGCAAATACAACGAAAGAATGAGCAATATGCTTCTCATGCTAATAAGGGAAGAAAGCGTGTGGTATTTCAGCCTGGAGATTGGGTTTGGGTACACATGCGCAAGGAGAGATTTCCTGAACAACGTAAATCTAAGCTACAACCGAGAGGGGATGGTCCATTTCAAGTTTTGGAACGGATTAATGACAATGCATACAAGCTGGATTTACAAGGTAAGTATAATGTGTCTGCTACATTTAATGTTTCTGACTTAACTCCTTTTGATGCAGGTACAGATTCGAGGTCGAATCCTTTTCAAGAGGGAGGGGATGACATGATCCAGGCAGACAACAAACCAAATGACGCATTACAAGTACCAGAAGGGCCAATTACGAGGCAGAGGACCAAAAGACTCAGAGAAGCAATGGCGGGATTAGTTCAGAGTTTTATGGCCGGCTGCAACAAACAAATAGAGGCGCATGTGGGCTTCGATGGAAAGGGCCCAAAGCCATTTCACTTGGCCCAAATCAGTTTAGAATAAAGCTTTCTAGGCATTTAAAGACTTAAAGACTTGATATTTGTGTAATTTCGTTTTTAGGGGCATTATTGTCTTTATGCCTTTAGGGTTTCTTTTTGTAACAATATTTAAGCTTACTTTCTTCTTCATTTGAGGTAACCAACGAATTTGTAAACTCAAAAAGCTTAAAGCTTTGGCTATGGCCGAATTATTGTAAGGGAGGGATTCCCCTTTTCAAGTTTGAATCGACTTATCTAAGTTTTGGCAAACTTAGTGGCGTCTCCATTGCTAGCAAAACACTACAAGGATTCATCTTAAAGGTTCTCAAGGGCAAGTTCTTTGTGGGTCTTCTTTGTGGCCTTGGAAAGGTTTTGTTCCTACAAAATCATATTCGCGGTTCTTGGGGTTCTGTCCGTTGCTTGGGGTTTGCTTGGATTTCGAATCCAAGTGGGTTCTTTGTCACCTGAAGGCTTCGATGGCTGTAGCTGATGGCGATCCGAGAAATGGGTTATTCTCTCAACACGGTTGAACCGGGCCAAAGTAGCTCCGTAATTATTCCACGCTTCTCTGCTGTACAGAGCTAAGCTCCTTTGTTGCCTTTTTTTTTTTGTTTTTTTTGATTTTTTTAACGTGCATGAACTTGCAGTCTCAAACGAACTTATCTGCCAGTTTCTTGGTAGGATTTGATTCATCTTACGGCAGATTGATGAACCACGTCAAGACCGGTCTCGCTAAAGTTTCTCCAAAGCATCAATGCATCTGCACATCAGCTTCCCACTAGCTCGGAGACAGGCCGATCGACATCATCTTGAATTTATATGTAATGACGTGGTCGTCTGGATCCGTGGTCCCATCATATAGCTTCATTTCAGGTGGGTGAGTTTCCGTGGCAACTCAACTACTACAATTGATTCCTCAAAAGGGTATCTAAAGTGCACCGGCCCTGCTTTTCCTGACTGGGAGCTTACTCCTGGTAGTCGTGACATAATTGCTTCTTTGAATTCTACCATTTCTCTTCTAATAGAACTGGCCATTAGATGAGTCTGATCAACAAGGGGATCTGAGTGTAGTGTAGCTGGAGGGTGATTGCTATTTGGTTCGTCTGATATGGGTGGAACAGTTGGATTGCTTCGGTTACCTCCATTGCTGGTTCCTTGAAGGTTATGCAGAGGGTCGGATGATAGGTGATCTAACTTTTGCTGTAAACTTTCGTTGATATTTCGCATCGTGAGATTTTCTTCTTCCAGGTTGTGAGTCGCTTTTGGGCATGGCAATTTGTGCTGCTAGTGGATCTGGGATTTGTTCGTTGCTTGAGCCATTCCTGATTATTTCGTTGATAAGTTTTACTCCTGGTCGATTCGCTCGTTAGCCCCACGGTGGTCGCCAAATTATGGAGACTGATTTCGGTCGAGGTCCACAATCGAGATTATCAATTTGTAGGGCGCGAGCGAATCCTGAAAACAAGTAGAGCAAATAAGGAGCTTACTGCCCACCGGTGTGGTGGAGACCATACGCACTCCGATGCTCAAGTTAGCCTAAGCACTGATCAGTGTAAAGTAAATAGATCAAGGATTTTTAGATACCTCAACCTTCTGTTGTATGCCGTGAGGGCGGTGTGTATTGGTCGTGCCTTGGTATTAGGGGTAGTTTGATTGAAGATGTCCCTCTGTTGTTGTTCATTCTTCTTTTATAGGTCTCTTGGTATGAAGTTCCTTATATGCCTGTTGGAGTCGTTATTAATGAGGGTTTAATTCAGGTGTTTCATGTTCGATAACTGACAATCTTATCTTCCTCTCGAAACTGTTGACTTCATGGTGGTATTCATGAATTCAGATTCTCTCTTGATTTCTGTAACGGGTGTCTGTTGGTCTTTTTTATGTTAATGGGCTTGGACCCTTATGTGACGTCTTCGTTTGTGGACCCAGTCTGCTGATGGGCTTCTGGTCTTGCGGTGTAATGTCATTTTTGCCCCTGGGGTTCCACAAGTCGTTTAGAAATACCTGGCACGATTAGTTCCTCTTGTTTGATGGTCTTATAAGATTCTCCTCTCCTCCGACAAGGGTTTTGGGATGATTCCCAGAACTTGACTACCGCCTTCATGTACAGCCCTTGAAACGATCCCCATTAGTCCAAGATTGTCATCGCCATATACTAAGTGCATATTCCTTTCATTATGACTCGACCCAATTCTTGTGCTACCTCAACGAACTCTGGCTTAGAACCAACATTGGTAACGCAAAACATACAGATATTTACAACTCGTCTTCTTGAAGTGGCTTCCATTTTTTTTTTGTATTTCAAATCTGGATGCCTTCAAGAGTTTAATGATGAGTTGAATTTATAACACCTGAAAAAAGATGAGTAATAATAGCACTAGTACCTGTCAATGATAATTATTAGCTAAACAGTAAAATATATCGTGAAAGTTAAAAAGTCTAGATCCTATCGGAGAAAGAAATAACAAACAAAACATATCACAATTATTAGTTAAAGACAAAGATAATAATATTTACAAGAAGTAACGACTTGAATGACGTCTATGCATCAGGGACAAGCTTCCCATCCAATTTTCTTATAAATTGGCAAACAGGGTCTTTTAGAGTCAGATTCCCGATACTAATATGTTGCATTTCTTTTCGTAATTGTGTATATAACCTGTGAATTGCATGATGCACATATCTATTGGAATGTGTCTCAAGAGTCTTAGATATGTCATCCAAAGAATCCTTACTCAAGCCATCCCTAATGAATTTAATTTTATCTTCACGGTTATTAGACACCATTCCTAACAAACGAAAACGAGTATTACATGTCTACATGTACATTTATAGCAAACACATAATTTTTTAGCTCTTCTGTTTTTAGCATAGGTGTTTCTTCCTAAACCAGACAGATATGACACAAAAGAGTCAGATGACTCACCTGCCAATCGGACCCGTGC
>SKCR01044716.1:0-47714 GCA_019454045.1 Zanthoxylum bungeanum
TCGGCTGTATGGATTTTTTTGAACGCCATTATACTCTATCATTAATTACTGTCTCATTAAGCTGAGTAGCATATAGTTCTGTCTTTTAAGTTTCATTCTAAACATGAAGTGATGAAACATTGTTTTTATCCATTTATTATCCATCACTACGGCCAATCACTCATGCTCAATACGAAAATTTATTAAAACATATCCCATTAATTAATGAAATATCTGATTTATTAATGAGATACATTTGACCCAGTAAAACGAACAATATCTAACACATTTTGCGAAAACCAAATTTTACCCTCGCTGAATTAATGTTCTGGCTACGCTACTGGGTCAGGGCATATACACTCACAGAGGATTTCCGGATAGCAGGCAATTTCATCTCCATCAGCAACCTCACCAGTAACAAAGTTTCATATCCTGTTTCCACCACTGGCCGCAACTGCAATAATAAAAAAGCACTAATTAGCTTCAACAGAGATTTTTTTTTTTTTTTTTTTTTTTTTTTTGCAACACCGAATTTCACATTCTCAAATTTAAGAGATTTGATTTATTATACTATGAGCATTTGATCTACAATCCAATCCTCCAGCGCGGAATCCACGCCGTCGAATAAACTTGGCCATCTGATTTTGGCAGCCTATTATGCACAAGTGAAAAAGCAACAATCAATTCAAACCATAATTTTAAAATAAAACGAATTTTCCCGCGGTTTTTTTTTTTCTGTAATTAGTAAACGGACCTTAACGGCAGACAGAGCGGTCTCTTCGCAGGTGTCACAGATAACGCCGTCAAAGTCCAACGCGTATAAATCCGCCATTACTTTCTCTCGCTTCGCAGTTAGCAGTTTTTTTTTCCTTCAAGATAATGAATCTTCAGCCCCCGCCACCCAATTCTGTTTATATTCATCTCTTTGACTCCATGAAACCGCTTGGCTTCTGATAACCCACCAATGAAAAGACGCCACGTTGCATCTTACGAGTTTTCAAATTATCAACTCATTTTGAGTATTTATCAAATAGTCCCTGTTGTTTTCGATAATAACAAAATTATATAAATTTTTGATTTGTCTCGTTTTCACCTTTATCCCATTGGAGTGTTCGCTTGGGGATGAAAAGAGATAGGGATCAACATTCTCGATAATCTTAGATATTCTCGTCTTATCTTCGTCCCTTTGTAATTATTTCAGGAAAGGAGAATGAGATCCCCGGAGATTCCTAAAGGGTCTCGAATTTCAAATAATAAATAATTTAAAAAAAAAATTAAGTTATTTAAAAACATATTAATTCAACCATTACATTATCCAAAAATAAAATATACATATCTAAAAATTAATAATATCTATTACATCCATCTATTACACACATCATTATATATATAAGGTTAAAATTGGTGTTTTATATCTTTTTATTTGATCCGTAACTTAATAAAAGAATGAATCCCTCATTAAAAAGTTTCTCTCTCAATAAATATATTAATTAATTTTTTTTAAAAAAAAATAAGAACTTAAATGGATAATAGAAATGAGAGGAAGATTTTACATTATCCTCATTCATTTCCCAAATAAAAAATTGATATTAAATATTTCCCATTTCTATCGTCAACATTAATTTTTTTTTTCAATTATTCAATATAATTAAAAAAATTCAACACAAAGTAAGTCTTATCAAAAGTAATATGTGTTAAAATATTAAATTTTATTGAGATGATATTTTCAATACATCTATAATTATTTTTGACATAATTTCATATTTTAAACTATTGAATAATAACATCATTATCAATAGAAGTAAATGCATCTTTTAAAAAAAAATATTGGGTTCATAAGAACCCCTGGTGACTAGAGGAGGCTCCAGCCCCCACTATTTTAAAAAAAATATTATTAATAGAGTTATTTTTAATGCATTCCCTAAACTTGAGAATTCTCCAATAAATAACCAAGTTTACCTCGTTCATGGTATAACAAAGATACTTTTTGATTACAATTGATTTTTTTAAAATTTTACCATTTTATCCTCAGATACTTGATTTTCAAACTGCTATATTCTGTTGAGGAGGTATCTGAGAATACACCAATACTTTCTTTGAAAGTGTCATTCCCCAATATATGAGGGGAGGTAAATGAAAATAACCCACTTCTCCCTAAACATTCACTCTCAAATTAGCCCTAGAAATTTGGCGGCAACGAAACCCGATTTGTCTCGAGATTGTTAATCCCTGAGCTATTGCAAATTATAAGAGTGATATTTACTGATGTTTATAATAAATTTTATATCGATTCTGCTGAAAAGTAAAGGTGGGATTATTGGAGGGAAGCACTCGTTAATTTTATTATGAACAAATTAGGGTTCGATCGAAGGAAGCATCTAATTATAAGCAAGCAAAGGAAGATGTTTATGCACTAACTCACATTATTGTGGCACCCATTCTTGATTTCCGAAGACTTTGCTTAGGATCATTTCTCTCTTAGTTATGGAACAACATGTTTCATTTTGCATTCATTTTTCTAAAGTTAGTACACTCAGAAGGATTTATTGAAAAAAATATTTATTCCTTTTTAACTTTACTGGAAAAATTAGACTTAGTACTCAAATCCCTTTCCTCAAATTTAAGAATATAATCCTACTGTAGAGTCCAGCTGCATGAGTAAGCTGGCATGCATGTCCCATGCATGAGGTGAAATTACTATGAAATTTCCAGGTGATCCAGCTACAAGCCACTACTATAGGAAGCTTCCTGGAAGCTGCCAAGCATAAAGAAAACAACCATGCATGCACTTTCGGTGGATTTGAAGTTTGAAGAAACAAACATGATACTTTATGTGGATCCACAAAGTTAGGAGCAAATTCAGGGAGTAATCACTGTTCATTCGTTGAATTTTTGGGCTAGAAGTTGGCTATAAATATTAAGCCTTGTTTTAGGTTCAAAGCATCCCAAATGAGTTGTAAGCTCCAGGCAGAGAGCTTAGAGAGTGTTAGTGAGGTTTTTCATTTTTGTGTATAGTTTTTTTTTTTTGTAAACTTTGTAAATCTATTCTTGGTAGTAATAGATCAATTCGATTTTTCCTCAAAAACACTCTAAAGTGATCAGAGAATCACAACAAGTGGTATCAGAGCTTTGGTTCTTCTTTGGGGTCGAAAAACTGAAGAACGGAGCTCGGTTCGGAAAATTCGGGTTCTGGAAATATTGTCAAAAATCAACTTTGAGCATACCATCAGCTAGTTCACGTCGAGACAAGCACGGTGATATTTTCTGACGATCAAACAGAGGTCCAGGGAGCCCGCACGCGCCAGACAGAGACTTCCCACGCCGAGACTTGCAACACGCGCCGCGCGTGTGACTGGAGGTCGAAGACGCTGACGTGTCCTCCACGTCAGCGCACAGTCAACACCCAGTAAGTGCCACGTCAACGCCCAGTCAGCGCCACATCAGCCGCCACATCAGCAAAATCGGTCCAACTTGCCACATCAGCAGTCACGTCAGCGTATTGGTAAATTTCATTCAGCCCCCTGAAGTTTTGAAATTCACAGTTTTGCCCCAGAATTTTAGGAATTTACAAATCAGCCCATGTGTCAGATTTAGACCAACGAAGTGTCTATTCCACCATTTTCGACCGTTCCGGACGCAACGGTGACCTCGGATTTGTGAAATTTAGCCCTGATGTTAGTGTATTTATATTTTAAACTTTAAAATGGAAATGAGAGATTCGTCTTCTGGTGCAATGATTAAACTGGCTACAACTAATTACTCTATCTGGAGACCTCGGATGATAGATTTCTTGCATTGCAAAGATCTGTTTGATGTCATCGAGTTGAAGGGAGTGAAACCAGAGTCTGTTAAGGAGTATGACTTGAATAAACTCAACAACAGAACTTTGGGTCAGATTAGGCAGTAGATCAGTCACAGTGTCTTCCATCACGTAGCACATGACACATATGCTTACGGGATGTGGATAAAACTGGAAGACATATTCCAGGCCAAGACATCTCAGAATAAAGCCCTGTTAATGAGACGTTTGGTGAACCTGAAGCTACGAAGTGGAACTTCTGTTGCGGAACACACCAACGAGTTCCAGATCCTGGTGAATCAGCTGTATATAGTAGACATGTAGCTGATAGATGAAGTTCAAGCCCTCTTACTACTTAGTTCGCTTCCTGATAGTTGGGAGGCATTGGTGGTTACTCTCAGCAATTCCGCTCCAGGAGGTAAAGTTACCATGCCTAATGTAAAAGATGCCCTGTCGAATGAGGAGTCAAGGAGAAAAGATGTTGGCTCAGAACAGACAGAAGCCTTCGTCACAGAGACTCGAGGAAGACATCAAGGAAGAGACGGAGAGAGAGGCAGAATCACAACCAGAGGTAGATCCTCAGATGGTAGGAAGCTTACCTATAAGTGCTACCATTGTGGCATTGTAGGCCACCTAAAGAAGAATTTTTGAAAACTGCAACGAGAGTCGGGACAAAGCAATCTCCAGCCAAAGAATGATGAATGAGAGACATTGGTCGTTGTCCAAGCAGATGTAGCAATATGCTCCATGCAGAAAGAGACATGCCTTCACAACGCAACCCAAGATGTTGAGTGGGTGGTAAATACTGCAACATCCTACCACGACACTCCTCACAGAGATTTCTTCACAACCTACAAAGCGGGAGACTTTGGATCAGTGAAGATGGGAAATATTAGTTCCTCTGGGATAGTAGGAATGAGTGATATTCAGTTGCGGACAAATGTCGGGTGTACATTGACCTTGAAGGATGTCCTGCATGTTCCAGAACTTCGGCTGAATGTACTCGCGGGGGTAGCTCTTGACAAACAGGGCTATGACAATCACTTCAGAAATGGCACATGGAGAATGACAAAAGGTGTCATGGTTGTCGCCCGATGACATGCTTGCGACACACTATACAAGAATCATGTGAAGATTTGTGCAGACAGCCTCAATATAACTGAAAAAGAGGCTTCTCAAAATCTGTGGAACCAGAGACTCGGACACATGAGTGGGAGAGGGTTGTCTACCCTGAACAATAAGAAGCTTACCAAGGATGCTGCACGAGGTCCTTGCAACCACTACTCGATTGGTAAGCAACACAGAGTCTCATTTGATTTCTCTTCAGAGAGAAGATCAGAGTTGCTCAGTCTGGTGCACTCTGATGTTTGTGGTCACTTGGAGGTTGATTCATTGGGCGGTAACAAGTATTTTCTGACTTTCATCGATGATGCTTCTCGAAAAATCTGGGTGTATTTTCTCAAGACGAAGAATCGGGTCCTAGATCAGTTCAAGTTGTTCCACACCATGGTAGAGCATGAAACAGGAAAGAAGCTGAAGTGCATTCGCACAGACGATGGAGGCAAGTACAGTTCCAGAGAGTTCGAAGCCTACTGTAGGAGACATGAGATTCGACATGATAGAATTGTTACACACACACCACAACATAATGGTGTTGCTGCGAGAATGAATTGCACCATTATGGAGAAAGTCAGAGGAATGATCAGTATGGCTAAGCTGCCAAAGCCATTCTGGGGAGAAGCTGTTTGTGTTGCATGTTACCTGATCAACAGATCACCATCTTTACCGTTGAACATGGAGATTCCGGAGAAAATGTGGTATGGTAAGAATCCCTCATACACTCACCCTAGAGTATTCGGTTGTTTAGCCGTTGTACATGTACCCAATGAGCTCAGGGAGAAACTCGATGCAAGGAAAACTCCATGTATATTCCTAGGCTATGGAGATGAAAAATTTGGATACAGACTATGGGATCTGAAGGTGAAGATGGTCATCAGAAGCCATGAAGTAGAGTTTCTTGAAGACCGAACAATTGAAGACATTGAAATGCCCAGAATGTCTTCCAATTCCAATGCCAACAGAAATCCAGACCCAACACCAACACAATTGGCCACATATATGGTGCACGAGGAAATTTCAGAAGCATAACCAGAGGAGGCAAATGATGATTTTGAGCAGGGGGAGACACAGTCTATTCCATCAGAGATTACAGAAGAGAGTGTTGCGCAGAGGGAGCCGCAACTCACTCCACTAGAAGCTACAAGATCATTCATAGAGATGGATGATGATAGACCTCCTGAAGCTAGTGGACCTCAGATAAGAAGATCTGAGCGAGGCAGGATTCCATCAACCATATATCCGGGATCCAAATATATTCTGCTTACTGATGAGTGAGAGCCAGAGAGTTTTCCACAAGGCAAGAAGACACTGAGGAACAAATGGGTGAAGAAATATGGCAGCAAAATTGTGCAGAGACACAACAGAAGATTACTGTGTAGAGACACAGTGGATTGTACTATGCAGAGACATAGCAGAAGAATACTGTACAGAGATGCAGTGAAATGTGCTGTGCAGAGACACAGCTGACATGTCAACAAAGGAGCTGTGATCGGGACAAGCTAGAGCTGTGCAGAGACATAGCCAGGATAGCTGTCAGATGAAGATCGTTTCAGATGCAGTTGGAGGGGGAGAATTGTAGAGTCCACTTGCATAGTAAGCTGGCATGCATGTCCCATGCATGAGGTGAAATTGCCATGAAATTTCCAGATGATCCAACTGCAAGCCACTACCATAGGAAGCTCACTGGAAGCTGCCAAGCATAAAGAAAACAGTCATGCATGCACTTTCGGTGGATTTGAAGTTTGAAGAAACAAACATGATACTTTAGGTGGATCCACAAATTTAGGAGCAAATTCAGGGAGTAATCACTGTTCATTCGTTGAATTTTTGGGCTGGAAGTTGGCTATAAATACTGAGCCTTGTTTTAGGTTCAAGGCACCCCAAATGAGTTGTAAGTTCCAGGCAGAGAGCTTAGAGAGTGTTAGTGAGGTTTTTCATTTTTGTGTATAATTTCTTTTTGTAAACTTTGTAAATCTATTCTTGGTAGTAATAGATCAATTTGGTTTTTCCTAAAAAACACTCTAAAGTGATCAGAGAATCATAACACATACTTTATAGTATCTAAATTCATGAACCCATATATGAAGTGCTCTACTACTATTTTAATTCTCTTGGCTTGCACTTGCAATTATCTTGCAGGATGAAATTCATGAAAGGGATCGCTATTATTAATTACTTCACATGTGATTTTTTTTTGAAACGTTGGAAATCTTATTGTCAAATTATCGGATCTGGACTTAAATGGAATAGATAAAACCCCAAATTGTCCTACGCTCTTATAAGAAACGTATTAGGTCTCAATATATATTTAAGTAAATAATTGATAGAAGTAATTTCCCGATACCATCAAAGTGGTCCCGATCAGAGAAATTAAATTAAAATCTTTAACACCAATAAAGTGATACATATCAAAGAAGTTGAATAACTGATACCAGCGTAGTGGTTCCAGTTGAATATCTGATATCGGCGTAGTGGTCCCAGTCGGCAAGAAGGGCGATGAAAGGAAGAGCGATCACTAGGTTAGAGCGAAAAGAACCCATGACGACCGAAGCATCGATTAGAACAAGAACACGTAATGCAATTGATCCCACGACTACAGCAGTTAAACAGTTTTCCCTCCACGATCAAGCAGTTGAGACGCACATCTCAACGGTTGAAGACACGATTCAGCAGCTGCAGAGAGATACTGGAACTGCCCAAGCAGTTTACAAGCTTCACTATAAAAGCTCACTCATACAAAGAGAAGAGCCCCCGATCAAATGAAGACTCAAACAAGCATATTTTTTTATTTCTTAGTTTTATAACTTTTAGGACTGTAATTTGTGTGCTTGTGTCCCCTTGAAGGCTTATTAACTTAATCAAACACTCATTGCTGGGACTTTATCTCAGGAGGTTTGAACCTTACACGTTTCTCTATCTTCTTCGAGCATAAAAATCGCGCAAACAGTTTTTTGGCGACCACAGTGGGAGAATTGGTGTAAGAAGTGGAGATGCCTCCGAAAAGAAACACTCAAACTGGCTCAAGTACATGGGAAGAAGGACTGGAGAAAACCAACCAGCCTCACGTTCCAGCCGTAGTGGGTCATTTCGAGGGTCTGGCAGATGCTAGTCGATACGAACCTATGCGAGAATTCAGCCCTAATACGATTCGTACATTGTTCGGTGAATTCACACAGGATGTTGTCGAACATGTTAGGCTGCAAAATGCTCATATCATAGATAAATTTGTCTCGACTAGCAATTCAGATTATGAAAACATGGCCAAACACTTAAGCTCATTAAACGAATTGATGGCCAAATATGTAAACGGGGGAACAGCCCTGCCGTGGACTATACCTTCCCATGCACCGAGCAGTAAGGAGGCTGGTCCGAGCAATGTTCCCCCACAAGGAATCACAATCCCTACGACTTCCAGGGGAGGAATAAGTCTTGGGGACAATGGCCTATATTTAGGGCCAAATCTACACCAAGGGCCAAATATGGCACAACACGAAGTGGTGTTGCCCCAAGGCGTCCAGGTTTCTCAGGGACAGAATCATGATTATGTCCCACTTGTGAGAGGACCACAACCGCCACCCATAGCAATGCCATTTAATGGCAATGACATGTTAAGGGAACAAATGACCGAAATCCTCCAAAATCAATTCGGTCTGGGAGTACGGCCAATTCGGCCAAGGTATCGGAAGCCATATCCCGATTGGATCGATGTGGCGTATCCGTGGCCTAGAAATTATAAAATACTAGATTTTTCTCTGTTTACGGGGTATGGGGAAGTTTCTACCATGGAATACATAGGGCGATTTACCCTTCAGTGTGGAGAGGTCACTAACTTCCATAAATTGAGTTTATTCCACGGCTCACTGTCAGGAGTAGCTTTCTCCTGGTATGTCAGTCTGCCGGCCAACTCAGTAGAAAATTAGCAACAAATGGAACATTTGTTCCATGCGCAATTCTATAAAGCCGAATCCGAAGTGGCTTTGGCCGATCTGGCAAACCTGAGACATTTACCAGGAGAGTGGGCCAAGACATTCTTACAGAGGTTTAAAGTGGCTCGAGGCTGATGCTACGTGCCTTTGCCAGAAAAGGAATTTGTGAGAATCGCCCAAAGTTGTCTCAATTTCGATCTGAAAAAGAAATTTCAAGATCGTGAATTTTGGGACCTCCCCCAACTCATCACTAGTGTGGTGCGTTATGAACGATTACAAAGGGAAGAAGAGCAAATGAAAAATTCTAGCAAATGGACGTATTACAGGAACATCGATTATGAAGTAGGCGAAATGGACATCGAATCGGCCGACTTGTGTTTGGCCGAATTGGTTAAAGGGAAGCCGTACGTTTGTAAAACGTGGGCCGAACCCCTAGCCAAAGAAAAGAACGACAAAAAGAGTAGAGACTTCTCTTTTGATATCACAAAAGTCGATGCCATATTCGATCAGTTATATAAGGACAAGCAGATTAGCTTGAGCGATCGCCACACGTTGCCAAGCGCCGAGCAAATCGGCGGGAAAAAATATTGTAAGTGGCATAACGCATGGTCCCATTCAACTAATAATTGTCTCGTTTTTCGGAATATTTTGCAGGATGTCATAGAATCTGGACGAATAACGTTCGAAAAAAAGATGGCAGTGGACGACAACCCATTTCCGAAGCCAGTGGAATTAAACATGATCAACTCTGATCTTACCAAGATGAGTCTGCCAAAGGTCAAATTGGTTCTAGATGAAGAGCATGACCGTCATCGTCCAAGCGCCCTGGAAAGGATTAAAGCACCCCAAGAACGGAAGGATCAGCAAAACCTTTGTGTACGGTGCAAGAACAATATAGGATGGATGAGAGGGTCAGAATATACCTGCGAAAGGCCTGCAAAGAAAGAGCCAGTAACATGGCAGCCACGGACCTTCGCACCAAGGTTCTATGGCGAGAATTTGAACTTCGTCCAAAATGTGAGGACGTTTAGGCCAAAGATTCATCGGCCCAATGTGTGGCATTCGTACGACAGGCCGTATCCGGGACAACATCCAGGAAAAAATTACCCTTCTGTAGACGAAATGACAATGACGTAACTGAGGCGACACCAACAAAATTATGGCCGTATGATGCGCCAACAATGTGAAATGAAGGTCGTCGCAGACTGTAATGCTTGGGCATGAAAGAAACCAGGTGAAAATAGTAAAGAGAATGAAGACCGATGATGGACAAAGACGAACTGCGAAGAGCGTACCAAGTTTGATAGACAAAAGCGAGACGGGACAGACAATGAAGATCCCCATATCGTCATTCAGTTCGGTAATATGCCACCGGTTGTGACTAATCATTACCTATTGTCCGAAAAATTCAAGGGGGACAACAGTGGATGATCCGGAAATAACGAAGATGTTTACGATGGTGATGAAATCGAATTTGCGGCACTCTCAATAACAGATAGAGATGCATCAGACGAGGAAACGACATACATAGAAGAAGAAATAGACATCAGGACTAAGACACGAAGAAGGGGAATATCACAAAATCGGCTTCTCAAAGAATTGTATGATGCCGGCAACCCTGCGGTCGGAACGTTAGGAGAGGACTTGGGGCGATCTCCATACCTTGTCCTGTATGGAACGCTCAAAATAAAACGGATCGTTACCAGGGTGGAAAAGTGAAGAATGACTGTCAATAATGTCTCTCACAATACACCAATCACGTTACCACCTTCGGGATGGGACACTGGAGGAGAAATGCCTCAGACCAACAGCGAGAGTGAGCAGATAGGCCTATCAGAGAAAGTGATATTCCCGAAACCACCACCGCGGATGACCAAGCACTTGCGGCCGTTGTATGTAAAAACAAAAGCCAATGGGATACCCATCACCAAAGTATTGATTGACAATGAAGCAGCCATCAATGCAATTCCGGTTAGGATGCTAGGGCATTTAACAAAGTCAGAGGATGACCTCATCCCTACGGAAGTGGTGCTAACAAGTTTCAATGGAAGGGCGACAACGGCCAAATGGGTCGTCCCACTAGACTTGCAAGTGAGGAGTACTATAAAAATAGTAGTATTCTTTATTATAGACGGGCCAACAACATATAACATGCTCCTAGGACGAGATTGGATACACGACAACCGATGCGTTCCTTCATCTCTTCATCAGTGCTTAGTTTTCTGGAACCAGAAAGATGAAGTGGAAATAGTGCATGCCGACAATAAGCCTTTCGCTGCGGAGACAAATTCGGACGAATATTTCATGTACGAAGGGAATTACGGGCCGGCCAGAGTTCTTAATGAAGGGGAAAGCTCGACCATTGTGGCTTAAAATGACGAGCCATACCCCGCATATCTGCTAAACGATTTGTTCACGCAAACAATGCCAATCACAGTGGTCTTTGGGGAGTCGACGCACAACAGCTCAAATGAAGAGGAACAAACAGAATAAAGAACAAGCTGCACTCGCGGCTACCGTTGTCCAGGGTCCTATATGTGGAAGATACTGCACCTTCTGGTTATGGATGGGTTACGCCCGTTGACAGCGGCTGACCGTGTTCCTCTGCGTGGAGGGTGCCACACTCCTCGGCTTCACAGATTCTCTGGACTGAGGGATCGACCGGGTGGCTAGCTAGTCGAGGGCGAAAATCCCCGGCTTCACAGATTCTCTGGACTGAGGGATCGGCCGGGTGACTAGCTAGTCGAGGGCAAGGAAAAATGACCATCGGACCGGCCCTCGATTGGTGTGGTGGTCTTCCCTGAACGAGAAAAGAACGAATCGGGATGGAAAGCCAAAAAAATTCACCTCGATTTTCACTTCCAGTTCAATCAAGGTAAATTTTGGGGACAATTGTTGACAAAAAAAAAAATGTCACCCTGGAGCGAAATCACCCTAGAACGAAGGAGTAAATGACGAATGCAAGAAGGGCGACGAAAGGAAGAGCGATCACTAGGTTAGAGCGAAAAAAACCCAGGACGACCGAAGCAGCGATTAGAACGAAAACACGTAATGCAGTTGATCCCACGACTACAGCAGTTAAGCAGTTTTCCCTCCACGATCAAACAATTGAGACGCACAGCTCAACGTTTGAAGACACGATTCAGCAGCTGCAGGGAGATACTGGAACTGCCCAAGCGGTTTACAAGTTTCACTATAAAAGCTCACTCGTACAAAGAGAATAGTCCACGATCAAATGAAGACTCAAACGAACATATTTTTTTATTTCTTAGTTTTATAACTTTTAGGACTGTAATTTGTGTGCTTGCGCCCCTTGGAGGCTTATTCACTTAATCAAACACCTCTTGTTGAGACTTTGTCTCATGAGGTTTGAACCTGACATATATATATATTGATGGTGTTTTCAGGCACTATGTTATTTAAGCAGCACGACGGGGGTAAAAAAGGTAATTCACTTCTCAGTCAATATTATTAATGCCGACCCGACCACTAAAGAGTCAACAGTAAGAGGCCGGGAACTTTACGGTTAGTGACCGAGCACTTGGGTTCAGATGACCGGGCAATTATTAGATCGGTAGCAGCATTCTTAGTTCAAAATACCATTGTGACCGACCTCATGAAGACCGAGCACATGGCGAGGCGTGCTCAGGAAGATAAGGCATCATGTTTTTATGGATAAGATGACAAATTATCCTACTTTCATGGGGTAAACTAGTAAGTCAATGTCCTAGTATGATAAAGGAAGTAAATGTAGTTTTTGACTAGGAATCCTTATGGGAAATGGAATTGTTTCAACTAGGAAACCATTGTAAAAGAAGGAATCTGATTTCTGCACTATTATAAATAGGAAGGTAGAGTATGCTTAAGGGGGGAGAAGAAAAAGAGAATCAAAAATAAGGGATCTGAATCTTCAAGCTCTGACTTGTAGAAAACAAAAAGAGACCCGAAAAGAGTGTTTAAGTAATAAAAGTATCATCCTGTTTGTGTCCGTGGACGTAGGTCGGATCCAAATCCACCGAACCACGTTAAATCTCCTTGTTGATTGGTGTGTTTATCTGTTTTTTGCTAAGTTTGCCTTTGGTCCCCATAACCAAACAAATTCACTATTGAAGGAGGATTACCTCGGAGGTGATATTCCAATATTACCCTGAGACCAAAATTAGTCGTCAACAGTTGGCGCCGTCTGTGGGGAACCAACAAAAAACAGCCGCATAGTAAGACAATGGCGGAAGGTGGAAATCGCCAGTCATCAGGGAGTTCAACAGTAGAATGGATGGAGAAAATAGAGGAAAATATGAGGAAAGAAAGGGAGGAAAATCAAAACCTGTTGAAGTCCATGATGAACAGACTGGAGAGGATGGAAGAAACAAATAATGAGAAGTTTGAAGCCGGAGCCAGTCGGAGGAGAGGTGAAATAGCGGAATGAAAAATGGTTGCAGATAAGAGCGAAGACGATGAACCTAGAAGGAAGGGTCCCAATGGGATGAGGTACGTAGTGATAGAAAAAGATTTACAAACGGAGGATACGTGGGAAGAAGAAGAGGGGCGACAGTCGCCAGATTCTTCCTATGATAGCCCCCGCGACACCAGAAAGAGAGATAGGAAGGATGGTGAGACTGGACGGGAAATCTCAAGTCATGAGGAACGCCGTACCCGGGGCGACAGACGCGAAGAAGGCCGCAGGAGGCGGCACGGTAACACAGATGGCAATATAAAATCTTGGTTAAGAAAAGAAATGGCCAAGTGGGAAGTGAACCTCAAAACTGACACGGGAGATGCTCAGGACGGCGAGGTTAAATCTCCATTCACAGAAGATATAAAGGCGGTAAAATTCCCAAGACGATTCAACATGTCGTCCATGACGCCCTACAAAGGCCATACTGATCCAAAATCCCATATTGAGAGTTTTGTCCTATTAATGGAGGTCCAAGGAGTAGTAGGGGATGCCGTTTGCAAAGTTTTCCCCCTAACCTTGGGAGGATCTGTCATTCTGGGGTTCAGAAGTCTAGCCCCGGGGAGCATCGGAAGCTTCACGCAACTCAGGAAGTCATTTGTTCGGCACTTCAAAGGGGCATGCGTCCCAAAGAAAATAGTGGGAGAATTGAGACTGATGAAGCAGGGGGATGATGAGACCCTGAGGAATTTTATTGAAAGGTACCACAATTTGGTGCTCGAGGTCATCGGAAGCGCTAGAAACTCTCAAGGGAGGTCTGAAGGTTGGGAAATTGTGGACTCACCTGAGGATTCAAGACGTATCGGATTATACCACTGCCCTGGAGTTGGCCAGGAAGTTTATCTTAATAAAAGAGGAGAAAAAGATTGACCGGGGAGTAGACACCCGAAAGACTAAGATACTCAGGTCAGACAATCAGTGGGATTCGATCAGAAAATTGAGGAGACCAGTCCCGGAGCATAAGAAACTCAGACCGACACCTCTGAGTAGTCATGTTCAAAAGATAAAGTCATATGTCCAAATCAACCGTGTCGCGGGGAGGACAGTATACACCCCCCTGAACAAACCTATGGCCCAGATAGTTCGGGAAATCCAGGATAAAGGTCTGTTGGTCGAGCCTAATTTGAGGAGGTTCCCGATTGAGGAGGGAAATAGTAGGGCTTACTGTATCTACCATAACGTAAGGGGACATGCCACGAATGGGTGCAGAGACCTACGGGAGCAGGTGGAAGACTTGGTGAAAGAAGGCTATCTCAGTGTGTACATAGACCATTCGATTTTTGAGGTCGACCAAAGTTGATAGCGGAAGTCATCCGATCGGATGCGTGGAATGCTGAGATGAAGAGAGGATGTATTAAGAATAGCCTTGCTTGTAGTGACCCTTGTAAAGTTGCAAGAAAGGCAACGGATCCCAAAAATGTGAGTAAGACTTCTTCTGTCTTAGGCTGACATTTGATTATGCTTGTTTGTTATGGCCCACACAATGGTTTTGATATTTGTTTTACGGCTCGGGTCTGCTCTTGTACTTCTGAGACCGATGTTTCTTTCCGGCTCAGGTCTGCTCTTGTACCGCTGAGACCGATGTCTCTTTCCGGCTCGGGTCTGCTCTTGTACCGCCGAGATCGATGTTTCTTTCCGGCTCGGGTCTGCTCTTGTACCACCGAGACCGATGTTTCCTTCCGGCTCGGGTCTGCTCTTATACCGCTGAGGTCGATGTTTGTTTCAGCTCAGGGTCGGGTTACGTCCCACCGAGTCGGCTTCTTGGACTGGGGACGTAACATTCCCCCAGAGCCAAGTCTTTCTTTCAGCTCGGGGTCGGGTTACGTCCCACCGAGTCGTGCTTATTGGCCTGGGGACGAAACATTCCCCCAGAACCAAATATCTCTCTTGGCTCGGGGTCCTCAGGGACATACTCGATGCATATGATCCGTGAGAAGCATAGCACGGGGAGGGATGATACCCCCGTGGCGATTGCTTACTCCAGTGTTACCGAACATAAGGAGGAATATGCCCTTAATGTGTCGAACACTCTTTGATCCTCACTTACCCGATGTAATGGATCCGTGGGAAAGCATAGCACGGGGAGTGATGAGGCCCCCGTGACGATTGCTAGCTCCAGTGATACCAGACCTAATGAGGAAAGTGCCCTTAGTATCCCGGACGCTCTTTGATCCATTCATCATTTGGATCCGAGAGAGGCGCAGCACGGGGATGCGTTGTGCCTCTGTAGCGTGTGCCTGCTCCAGCGTGGTAAGGAGGAGCCCTCATACAATACACAGGCTCCACAGTGACCCGACGTGTAGAGGATGTACCCTCACCATTCAAACGCTCAACTGATCCAAATCCTGGTTCGCCGGGACACTGAATTGAAAGATTCAGAATTGTGTTTTGGAGGCCTCGGGCAGGACGCTGTTTTGAGGCATCCGTGCTGTTGTTTACATTTGTAAAAAGTTTTTGGGACAAGTGCCGAGTCACCCCCACCTTTTTGGTCTTATTTTTCAAAGTTTTGATTTTGTTTTTCGCTGGTCTGGCAAGGGGACGCCCGTGTCAGATTCGTTAGGGCTTCACAAGGTTGATTCAATTCCCTTCTGAGCAAGTCCCAAAGATTACCTGGCTCGGGGCTGGATTCGTTCCCCCGAGGCCACTTGGATTATTCGGCTCGGGGCTGGATTCGTTCCGCCGAGGCCACTTGTTTATTCGACTCGGGGCTGGATTCGTTCCGTCGAGGCCACCTGATTAATCGGCTCGGGGCTGGATTCGTTCCGCCGAGGCCACTTGATTAATCGGCTCGGGGTTGGATTCGTTCCGCCGAGGCCACCTGATTAATCGGCTCGGGGCTGGATTCGTTTCGCCGAGGCCACTTGATTAATCGGCTCGAAGCTGGATTCGTTCCGCCAAGGCCACTTAGTTATTCGACTGGGGGTCGGGTTACGTCCCACCGAGTCAGCCCTTTGGACTGGGGACGTAACATTCCCCCAGGTCCAAGTGTCTTTCTCAGCTCGGGGTCGGGGTACGTCCCACCGAGTCAGCCCTTTAGACTGGGGACGTAACATTCCCCCAGGTCCAAGTGTCTTTCTCAGCTCGGGGTCGGGGTACGTCCCACCGAGTCAGCCTTTCGGACTGAGGACGTAACATTCCCCCAGGTCCAAGTGCCTCTCTTCACTCGGGGTCGGGTTACGTCCCACCGAGTCTACCTCTTCGGACTGGGGACATAACATTCCCCCAGGTCCAAGTGTCTTTCTCAGCTCGGGGTCGGGGTACATCCCACCGAGTCAGCCCTTCGGACTGGGTACGTAACATTCCCCCAGGTCCAAGTGCCTCTCTTCATTCGGGGTCGGGTTGCGTCCCACCGAGTCAGTCCTTCGGACTGAGGACGTAACATTCCCCCAGGACCGAGAATCTCTCACAGCTCGAGACATGATCACATGCCACCGAGCACATCATCGTTAGCTCAGAGGCAAAATTTTCTCCTCACAATCAAGATTGGATCAGTCAGAGGTCAAGACCTCTAAATCTCTGGTACAGATATGACAGAGGAGGAGTCATTCCTAGTTTGGACAACAAGAGGAACTTCATCTCCTGATGGAACGACCCAAGTAAGCAATTTGCTTTGAGGTGGAGAATCGTTCTGAATAGGATCATCATCTCCAATAACCGAGGATATGAAGATAGAAACAGAAGACTTAATTGATGGCGAATGCAATTTCTCTGTGATTTCTGGAGCGACCACCAGCAAGGCGATCAGCACACCATCTTATATAGTTCCTGGCACCAACTTGCATACTCGTTGGAACCAAGAACTAGGGGACAGATGTTGATGGTGTTTTCAGGCACTATGTTATTTAAGCAGCACGACGGGGGTAAAAAAGGTAATTCACTTCTCAGTCAAGATTATTAATGCCGACCCGACCACTAAAGAGTCAACAGTAAGAGGCCAGGAACTTTACGGTTAGTGACCGAGCACTTGGGTTCAGATGACCGGGCAATTATTAGATCGGTAGCAGCATTCTTAGTTCAAAATACCATTGTGACCGACCTCATGAAGACCGAGCACATGGCGAGGCGTGCTCAGGAAGATAAGGCATCATGTTTTTATGGATAAGATGACAAGTTATCCTACTTTCATGGGGTAAACTAGTAAGTCAATGTCCTAGTATGATAAAGGAAGTAAATGTAGTTTTTGACTAGGTTTCCTTATGGGAAAGGGAAATTGTTTCAACTAGGAAACCATTGTAAAAGAAGGAATCTGATTTCTGCACTATTATAAATATGAGGGTAGAGTATGCTTAAGGGGGGAGAAGAAAAAGAGAATCAAAAATAAGGGATCTGAATCTTCAAGCTATGACTTGTAGAAAACAAAAAGAGACCCGAAAAGAGTGTTTAAGTAATAAAAATATCATCATGTTTGTGTCCGTGGACGTAGGTCGGATCCAAATCCACCGAACCACGTTAAATCTCTTTGTTGATTGGTGTGTTTATCTGTTTTTTGCTAAGTTTGCATTTGGTCCCCCATAACCAAACAAATTCACTATTGAAGGAGGATTACCTCGGATGTGATATTCCAATATTACCCTGAGACCAAAATCAGCCGTCAACATATATATATATATATATGTTTTTTACTCTAACATGCAATAGATTATTAGTGGAGTACTATGTAGGTGTGAATATGTTTATGGAATTTACAATTAATAATTCTAATAATGGTGATAGTTTAAGGTATCATTGTATTTTGTGTGAAAATCTTACATTTAACTCTTATCCGAAAGTTAGAGAGTATTTATTTACGAAGGGTTTTTGATAAGAGTTAAAATCGTAGAGATTTAGAAAAAAAACTTAATGTGAGTTGCTGAGATTTAGAGAAAAAAAATGGGACAAAATTGTTCCCGCCAAGAACCTGCAATCAAGTGCGGTTGAGTGTATAGTAACTAATAGTGATGTATGCAAAGGCAACACGCGCTGTAATTTATTTTAAGGTTTTGGATATTGAAACTTTAATAGCAGATATCAATTTAATTTGAGAGAACTCTCTCTCCGTTATTAAGAAATTGTGCTGACCGTTTGTTGACTTTCGAAAAGTACCAAAATGTCCTCGCATAATCATGACCTGATGTAGCTTATACATATTCGTGGGGAGATGGACTTTTGATGAGGACACTGCTAGTAATAAAGTCGAATCGGTGAAACCAAATGATTCTCACACACCCACACTTGATGACTTAATGTTTGGACCCATTATGATTTAACAGATCTTTGTTTATAGACAAAGTCTTTAAGTTAACCGAAGAAACAGTAAGTGTCTGGTTAAAATTATTTGTGATCCTTTAATAAAATGTTTAAAATTATTGGTTAAGTGGCACTCTCAAAATGACTCTAAGGCTCTTACTATGGCCGTAAAGAGAGGAAATAGAGTCATAAAAAATAGAAATGATATAATGGTGCCGCATTCGGGAAATTTCATGAAATTTGGTACAAATACAATTATGGGCATCTGTACATACAATTCAGGGCATCATACCTATGAAAGTGAGTATTGTCATCTTGGGGTGTGATAAACTAGAAAAACAATTAAAGGCACGACAATATCAAATTTATAACATGTTGCTATGTAGCTAATTCATATCAACATACAAATGAATTATATGTGATCGAAATTAGAAGAATGTCAGATTATAATATTTTATTCCCTTTCATGCCTGATATTTATGATGATTTATATTCTAGTTAGATGCTCATACGAAGTCATTACCAACTTCAAAATATCAAATTATTCTACACCAATTATTATAAAATCATTCGTAGACCTTTAAAATTGATTTGTAAGAAGAATGTGTATAAGAATTAATAAACAATCGATTAAGTATATTTTTATCGAATATGAAATCCTAACGGTTTCTTATTTGATATTATTCTTCAATGATGTCATCAACTTTATAAACCTGAAAGCTGAAACAAACTTCATTAAGTGATTATGTATTGTCAATAGATTTTGAGATAAGGGTACATTAGTCTTTTGGCCACTATTTGCATTTGGCGTTAAAGAAACTAGAGCATATAACCGTACCACATTGTCCTCATCAACCGAAAATTATATCATGTGTCGGGTGTATATGTCATATCTCTCACAGCAGACGGGCCCCACAACTATGTGGGGCCCGCCTGCTATAAGAGATGACATATACACACGGCACATATACCACCTCCCCATCAACCGTCTATTTCCCCCTGAATACGTATAGCTACGTCAGGTCATGATTATGCGGGGACATTTTGGTACTTCGAAAGTCAACAAACGGTCAGCACAATTTCTTACTAACGGAGAGATAGTTCTCTCAAATTAAATTGAAATATGCCATCAAAGTGTCAATACCCAAAACCTCAGGGGACGTATGAAAAATTATCCGTAAGATAAATTACAGCGCGTGTTGCCTTTGCATACATCACTATTAGTTACTATACACTTAACCGCACTTGATTGCAGGTTCTTGGCGGGAATAATTTTGTCCCATTTTATTTTCTCTCAATCTCAGCAACTCCCATTAGGGTTTTTATAAATCTCTGCGATTTTCTCACTTGAAACAGGTGACTCTCTTAACTCAATCTTCTTTTATCTTCAATTTTGATCAATTGGCATCTTGATGTTTTGTCCACAGCCAGGTTAGTGGAGAATATCAAAAGAGCATTTGCTGTTTTGTCAGTTCTACTCAATCTAATCGGAAAACGTCGTCGTCTCAATCTCGACTCCGCCTTATCGCCTTAGATCTCGTTCGTCCAACAGCGTCTCTGTGAGTTTTCATTTTAATTTTTTTTCCCTTTGGAGTTATCTAAGCTGTTGATCGTTGACTCTGTTCTTGATTTTGCTGATTGTGTTATTCGTTTAAATCTGTTCAGCCATTTGTAATAAAGTGTAATTCGTTTAATTACACTGCCATTTTGTTTTAATTCGCTTATTTTGGTAATGGGTATCATTTCTTAAATTCTTATTTGTCACTATAAATTATTATTTTTTATTCCTTTATTGGTCAGAAATTAAATTAATGGCTAGAGAGAAAGAGGAAAGCACACAAGTTAGTAGAAGAACAAGAAGGTCATCCGCATCCACTGCTAGTAATGAGGTCGAATCAGTGAAACCAAATGATTCTCACACACCCACACTTGATGACTTAGTGTTTGGACAAGAACCCATTAGCTTAGATGGTTTATTATCTTGTTTTCCCGGCAGGCGTGTTCAAGTTCTTCAGTTATTGAGGCTTTTGGGTACTATAAATTCTTCAATGCCTCCTTTATTTGTCTATGGAAGTGCTTCTACTGGAAAAACTAGCAATATTCTCCAAATATTCAGACATCTCAACCGCCCTTTTGTTTATACAAGCTGTCTTTCATGTTATAGTCCTCGGATCTTGTTTGAGTCTATCTTGAACCAGCTATTGCTTCATAAAAAGAATGCAGTTAATGGTTATTCGAGTGCAAAGAGATGTGAAAAGCCAGCTGATTTTGTTAATTTCCTTCGTGAAGCACTGACAAATGTCATAGACAGTCTCAAGGAGAATTCAGGGAAAACCAGCACAAGTAAGTTGAAGGGACAGGTTAATGGAAATATGATCTACTTGATTTTTGATAATTTTGAGCTTGTTGGAAAGTGGGATAAAAGTTCTAGTATATTACCTTTTCTGTTTGGTCTCTGTGATATTTTGAAGATGCCTGAGGTGGGTGTGATCTTTATCAGCAATACCTCACCTGATACGTATCACTCAAATACTGGTTATGTAGAGCCTATACCTGTTTATTTTCCTGAATACACAGAAGATGATCTTCGTCAAATTTTCATGAAAAATCAAGCAAATCAAAAGCTTTATTCCTCCTTTCTTGAGTAAGTACATAAAATGTCATTTGTTCTCATTGTTTCCCCTTGATCTTATGCTTTATATATTCCAACCTCATTTATCTTTTTTCCTTTTCAAATAGTATTGTGCTGAGACCGTTCTGTAGAATTACCAAACGAGTGGATGAATTGTCTACTGCATTTTCACTGTTATATAAAAAATATTGTGAACCCTTAAGTGACTTGGGAGTTGTACCCAATGGAGAGATGAAGAGAAGATTGTTTAGTCATCTTCAGCCACATATTGCTCCGTCTTTGAATGAGATATTCAGGGTTGCATCTCAACCATCTATTGAATGTGAAGTCAATCAGGAGACCGTGCGGAAAGGAAGTGCAAGAAAATCAGTGGGTTCTGGAGATTTTTATGATATAGACTTCCATATGTCTACTTCTGCGAAGTATCTACTTATTTCAGCATTCATCGCTTCAAGAAACCCTGCCACTTTGGATGCAACACTTTTTGATACTACTGGGGGTTCTGATAGTCGCAAACGAAAAAGGAAGTGAGTGCATTGACAATCTGTTCTAAACTTGTATCATATTAACATTACTCTCAAGCGATGATACTTCTTATCCATGTATTAGGATGCACTAAAATTTTATTTCACCCTTGGTTATTTCCTCGTAACATTCTTGATTTAAGATTTAGTTTTCAAGAAGATACATATTTTTCTGTTCTTGATCTTTTTACCACATCCAATTTCGTTTGAATGAAAATTTTATCCAAAAAATACTTTTATGTTTATCAACTGTTTCTTATTCGTTGAAAGAAACATATTGAGTTATTGATCCAACCATCTAGTTTTGCAGTCACCTCAGTCCTCACTAACAAATATAGAGTAGAGGTTAATAGTTACAGCCTCTTATTGTGCTTATTGGTTTATTGATCTTTTTTGGAATAGATTGTTGTGGCCTGCCAGTGTCTGACACTGCCAATGAACTGATATTGGTAATTTGGTACACATTGTATGCTCCCCAGAACCCACTGTGTGGGAAGTCTCTTGTGCTGGGCTTTTGTTGGAGTTACAGGATATAAGATGTGGCTTTTATTTGCTTTATGTAAATGAATGTTTTGGAGATAGTAAAAATGATTTATCTTGACAATACCATTGTTTAGTCACTCTGCTTGTGGCACTGTTAATACGATTCTACCCTGCTGGCTGTCATTAAATTTATCTTCTTGATCAATTACTTCCTGCATAGGGCCTCTGAAAAGTCATTGGAGAAAAAGGAAGCAGCAGAACAGGAGTCACTTATGAAAGGGCCTGGAACTTTCTCTTTAGAGAGGTTATTAGCCATATTCCAATGTATTACATCAGTAGAAGAAGATCCACTTGGTGAGGAGGCAGAAGGAAATGCCGGGTTAAGATTTGATGGAGGGAGTAATGCACTCATGTCTGATGTTCTCTTGCAATTAACCAGTCTCTGCAACAGTAATTTCATTGTCAAAGGTGGAAGCTGCCCTTTAGAGGGTTCAACTCGGTATCGCTCTACATTATCTGAAGACTTGGCTTTGAAGGTAAAAAATAAAAAATCTGACTAAAATGTTTTTGGTAATGTAATCTTTCTATGACTAGTCATTTATATATTGTGTCTAATGGTTATAGGTTGCAAGGAGCGTTACGTTCCCTTTATCCAAATACTTGTACAGAAGATAGCCAGTGATGTGAAGAGCTACACATAATATGGTCATCTATATACTCATAAAGCTCTAGGTAAGGGAAATTCTACACTTGACAGACAAGTCATATAATATTACCTGTAGTTTCAGATTTAAGAAGCCCTTTCATGATTCACGAACAATATCTCCCGATCACTGATATATATGAAGTAGAAGAATCAATTAATTTCCATCAAGTAGATTAGCTCAGCCTTTGAAAGGAACTGGGAAAAAGAATATCTTAAACCAAAATGCTAACTTCTGGACAATCAATGAATGTGTCTTGATGCTTTAGTTGATTACTTGATTGGGGACAAGCCTAGTTTCTTTTGTGGCAAAACCCAGATAGTGGTGGGAGCAATTTGTAAGTTTCTCACATGAATGGTTAGTCTTTGTTACTATTTGATTGAGTGTTTGTAGTAAATGTGAAATCAGGGATTGGCCAGCGGCAAGTGGTGTTTATAATTTAATTCTCAACTAATATGATATTATTAATACATTTTAAATCTTATATGATTGATTTTTTTTTTTTTTTGAATTGTAAATATTCATTTCTCCTTTTTTTTTATCCATGTTTATATATTGTGAATTATGAATTTTCAAAATAAATAAATTCAATCTTACTCGACCTGTTTGAATTTATTATTGAAACATATTCAAAATATGACATGAAGAAATAAAAGCATATATAATAAAACAATGGTTGCGTAGTTGATGTCTTTGGTGACCTAAATTAATTCAATATCTAATAGGGTTTAGACTTCACAGCAACATTTTAATGGAATATCTTTATTATTATTATGGGTTAAGTTATTTCAATTTAAGATTTTGACATAATTTTCAAGTCATTAAAAATCGCACTTAATGCATGAATTTTACACCATTAATTTCATGTATGAATTAATATAATAAAATATTATTTTGAAAAAACAAAACAAAATAATTATAGGTTTGTAACTTGGAAAAACAAAATAAAAATAACAATAATAAGTGCAGTGATCCACCCCAATATAAAGTGTTTCATGAAAGGTTCATGTGGATTGTAAGGGCGGATAAAAATAAAAAAAATCTTCTGTCTTTTAGCTGAATGTGAACTTTATATGGACTGTAAGGTGTGAATTAGAGTCTGACCGTATATATGTGTGTATATATAATGATTTTCTAATCCGGATGATAGTTTCTTCTGGATGCACGTAAAGTATTAATACTTTATTGTGTAATTATTTTTTTAAAAAACAAATTTACACGACAAAGTACTAGTATTTTGCGTGTATCCGGATGGAAACATTCGTCCAGACGTACATATTGGAAGCTGAATATATATAAGATTTAAGTCTCTTCCTTAAATATTACTCTCTCTACCCACCCAAACCCAAATTAATTGTATCCCCTAGGATGAATACATACCTCTTACTTCTAGTACATGAGTTAAGCCAACCCAAATTAATATATATATATATATCAATGTTCTAAAGCGCGCTAGGCGCTAGTCGGGCGGCGACCCAGCGCTTAGGCGGGGCCTAGGAAATTATTCGGAAATATAGAATTTTCATAATTAGGTTTAATATTTGGTGTGATTTTGACAAATTAATCACAGAGAAATGTTGTTTGAACAATGAGTAAGATTTATAAATGGTCAATTTGATGAAAAACTAACAAAAATTGAAGAATTTATAGTTTTTTTTTTTTTTTCTTTTTTTTTTTTTTTTTTAAATTAGGGTTTATGCATCAAATTGAGGATTTTTAAAATTGATGAGTTAGAGTTAGTTTTGTAAAATTAAGGTTAGGGTTATGATTAGAGAGTAAAATCCGACCAGAAAACATCTTCAATCGGCGGTTGATCGACGAATTTCACAGTCCAAATTTGCCAGAATGGGTAGAAAATGCCGCCCATTCCGGCGAGCGTATGGCCCAATGATTTGGGGTCAGGCGTGGCGGCCATAGGCCGCAAGTGCGTTTTATATATATATTGATTTACAAGTCCTAAACTTTAAAATAAATATCATTATCGATATGCTTGATTAAAAAAAGGGGGTAAAACATGATCATTTATAAGAGATTGATTATTATAGATCAATTATTTTCAAACAATCATATCTTCTTCATTCAAACTGTAAAACATACTATGTAAAATTCTACATATCCTTAGTATTCATACATATAACTTTCATTAGTGAACATCTCTCAAATTCGACCGCACAGGCAAAATCAATCTCAAAGTCACTATGTCTTTTAATTAAAATATCACTAAACTCAGTCTCACATTGGGCTCTATCACAATCGCATTAACTTCAATTACAGTCACATTGAGTTCATACACAATCACAATAAGCTTATGCACATACACAATCAGATTGAATTTAGTCATAAACATAGTCATATTAAACTTAGTCACATACACAGTCACAAATACATTTTAAGTAAGTCTCATTTTACCTAAGTTACATTGAGCTCAATTATAATCGCATTCACCTTCACCACAGACGTCGTCACATTGAGTTCAATCATAATCACACTCTACTTATGTCAAATTGGGCTCAGTCATAATCACAAAAAGATTACTTTACTACTCTTCAACTCAACTCAGAACTTGATTACTATGTCATTTAACTAAAATGTCATTGAGCTCAATCACAAACTCACAGTCATATTGACCTCACTCACAGTCATGTTGAGTTTAGTCACAGATATAGTCACAATGAGCTCAATCACAAGCATAGTCACCGATATAGTTATATTGAACCCAATCACAGACGCATTTTAATTAAGTCACATTTTACTTAAGTCATATTTTATTATAATGCTCAACCTCTTAAATTATTGTATCATGTCAACATGTTATTTTTCATATTTAGTTCATATTGCGTCACCAGTTCAGAGCGATCTCTCCTCCCACACAAGTTTTTTTTTTTTTTTTTTTTTTTTTTTTTTTTTTTTTTTTTTTTTTTTGTTTTTTTCAATTTGATGGTGACACAATTCAAAAATGTCATAACTTTAATGTTTTTTGTCAAATTGTGTCTCATACTCAACAAGAAGCACCTTAATTTAAATCCAATCCATTGTCTTTTTAATTTCTAACTATATTTGTCAGTCCACCAAAAACAGCCAACCTAATACCTGTTGCTTTAAATTTGTTTACTTCCAATAGTAAATCCAAGCCAATCAAATTGTTGAATGATTGGAAAAGAGCTATGACTTTGGTGTCAAAAATAGGCAACACCAACTTAATTGATTGCAAATTTTGGTTGATAGAGAAAAAAATTGGGAATATCCTAAAAAGGCTACTGATTTATTGTATGATGCGTATAATCTACTATATTTTAAGTATGAATGATAGAAAATTCTTAATCCTAATTGGATACGAGATTTCAGATGATTTTTTAATATGAGTCTCAAATTTCTACTTTAAAAAATTATAAATATCGAGAATTGAGAAGATTTTCGCCGCAATTAAAAATTGATATAGGGTTTGGGACGATTTTTCGTCTCGAATTCATAATCTAGACGAGAATAAAATTGACAAATCTCAGTCCATCCTCATGGTTTGCCATCTCTATTTTAAGGTAGTTATTCTGTGGTCAGGGACAAATTCACGTGCCCCGACTGAATTTTAGAAAATTTCAAAACGTGATTTTATAACTGATTTTAATTTCTTTCAATCTTATAAAATTATCCTAACTAATTTTTAAGACTATGCTAATGATCCAATTAATTTTAAAAAATTTCAACCCGTCTCTTATATAAAAGTATAATTATTTGAAATTATTTACTTTTGATTTCATATAAATCGATCACCTACATTAAATAAAAATACAATAGAAGAGAATGCGTTTTTTTTTTTTTCCATTTTTTAATCTTCTCTAAAAAAAAAAAAAAAACTAATATAAATATATTTTAGATTTAAATCTTTTAAGCTATCCATCTTAAAAAATTTACAACAAACAAAAGAAAACTCTAAATTTATCTCATAATCTCACTGACACCGATTTATCACTTTTATCATTACTTCTCTATCACTCAACGTCTAAAATCCAAAATATGAATGAAAAATAAAATTATTATACATCGTTTTCATTATATGAAATCTTATTGAGTAATAAAATATTATAAAATAAATATTATAATTATTGTGTTATATATTATAATATGAATTTTTAATAATAATTGTAATAAATTTTAAACGTGACTCAACTGAATAAAATTTAGGAAAAACCCACCTTAAGGCCCATCTACTCTCAATGTTTTTTACATTACACCCATGTACTAAATTTTCTGCACATTGCACCCCTTGTACTCTCAATGTTTTTTACATTGCAACCACTGTACTAAATTTTCTAAACATTGCACCAATGCACTCTCAAAAAATTGACATTTCACCCTTATTTTAACGGCAAGTTAACAGAGTTGATAAATATTCTGACATCACCCACCCTTATTTCGGATTGGACATAGCAAATTTTTTTACTTTGAAATTATGCTAGGGCGCATAACTATATGTTAGGGCGCATAAATATTATGCTCATTCTGATACATTCAAAAATCCAACTAATTTATTGCAAAAATTAGATCAAAACTACGATCTTGGAGTGTTATTAATGAACAAAAAAAAACAAACAAAGATGTTTCACGGTTATCAGACATCATTCCTAAAGAACGACAATGAGTATTACATGTCATGCGTGCACATTTATAACAAACACCCATTTTTTTAGCTCTTCTCTTTTTAGCATAGGTGCTTCTTCCTAAATCAGGCAGATATGACACAAATAAGGGTGAGCGATGTCATAATATTTCTCAACTCTGTTAACTTGCCGTTAAAATAAGGGTGAAATGTCAATTTTTTGAGAGTGCATGGGTGCAATGTGTAGAAAATTTAGTACATGGGTGCAATGTAAAAAACATTGAGAGTACATGGGTGCAATGTGTAAAAAATTTAGTATAGGGGTGCAATGTAAAAAACATTGAGAGTACATGAGCCTCAATGAGAGTTTTTCCTAAAATTTATGGATACGTCACTGTTTTTGGTTATATGCAAGTGAATTGAAATGTTTAACTTAATTACATTTATCGGTATCTAAATATCTAAAATGCGTCATAATAATAGAGCTTATTCCAACCTTAATAACAAAATATTAGTTAATGTAATATTAAAAAATAATTTATCAAATCATCTGCATGGAATCGTCAGTATTAATTTCTCTACTTTCATGAGTGATTAGTCCGTTTTTGTCACCAAGCTATAAATCATCAAGACATCAATCAATTATAATCCCCATTTTTTCTCGCAAAATATTTTTTTTTTTTGGAATCGTTGAAAATTTCGTCTTTAAATAACATTTTCTGAGCTTAAACGGAATAAGTAAAATATCTGACTGTCTCACACTCTTATAAGAAACACACTCATTAAATTCGAATCCAAAACCTGAAAGTCAGATTCTGAACCTTAAACCACCAATTCTCACCAAATATTAGTTTCAACTGTTTAATTAGCCTAATTAAAGTGAGTGGTTGAAATGATAAACTTAAATAATAAATTAAGATAAAACCTATAAAACGAATTCTCATACAATTTAATACCTCCAAATTGTTGATCCTATAAACAATATAATAAAATGGTGAGTTTAATGCATTCACCAAACAAGTGTTGGTCCCCTTCTTACATTTACGTGCTTTTTTATCTCAACATCTATTAATGTAGTCTTGCAATTAGCACCAGCACATGATGAAAGAGTCCACGATTCCTATCTTTGCTGATTTTACTATATATTGAAATTTAAAAACAATGTAATTTCAATTTTCATATCAAATTTGGAATGTATCTGTAATTTCAATTTTCATACTAAGAATAATATATGACAATGAAATGTAAATATCTATTTTAATGGCCATGTTTAGGGATGGTAGAAAATCTCAAATTTTAATTAAAATTTAGCATCTTGTATTTTCGATATGAGATTTAAGATGATTTTTAATTTCAAATTCTTAATCAAGACAGGATCGAAATTGGCAAATGTTAACTTATTATGACTAATTGCGATCTCTTAGTCGTGTTGCCACTAAAGTTTGTGCCTTAGTGATGGGTTTGTGCAGACAATAACGTGGAGGACAACAGTGAGTCAACATGGACTCTACATAAATATCATCTTCAATCAATCATGAATCAAAATAAACAGCCGTATTATTTTTAAAATTATTTAAAAAAAAAAACTATAAATCAAGGATTTTCGAGTCCTAATGAAGCACTACAAGAATTTGACCATTTAGCGTCGAATTATTTCGACGCCATAAGTGACGGTTTCGACGCAAAAGACATTTAGCGTCGAAAAAATTTGACGCAAACAATGGACGATAAAATGTCGACGACAATCACTTTTAGCGTCGAAATAATTAAATGCGACGCTAAAAAACAGTATTCTGCGTCCAATTTGTTTCGACGCTAAAAGTAAATTGTCCGACGCTATATTTTATATTTGGCGACGAAATAATTCGACGCAAAAATCCAAACTTTTAGCGTCGAAAAGTGTCGACGCTAAAGTATATTAAAAAAGTATTATATGTAAGCTTACAACGACCATTTTTGTTACTATTAGCGTCGAAATATTCGACTCTAAAACTGACTTTTAGCGTCGAAATATGTCGACGTTAACGTATATTAAAAAATATTATATGTACGCTTACAGCGGCCATTTTTGATACTATTAGCGTCGAAATATTCGACGCTAAAAGTAAAAAATTTATTTTTTTTTAAAAATTAGTAATTTACTTATTTTTTGGTCTAAAATATTTAATTTAGTTGAAAAAAAAATGTAATTAATAACAAAATGACGAAATATTATATTGAAATTTGTTTTAGAAAAAAAAAATATATTAAAAATATTTTTGTTCAAAATGTTTATACAAAACCAAATATAAAATTAATTGCTACTGTGATGGGGGGACGCTCGAGCCCGATGCACCTTGACTCATTGAGGCCTCGAACATCTGACGGAAAGCCAGCAGTTGCTGTTCCAACTGCTCCATCTTCTTCTCGTGGTCCACCATCTTCTTCTCGTGGTCCACCGACCTGTTGTAGCTTCTCCTTAGTCTGCTGCAGCTCGTCTCGGGTGCTGGCTAGGTCGTCTTTGGTGGTGACTAACTCGTCTCGAAGAGAGACATTGTCTGAATTACCACTATTGCTTGCAGATGACGTTGGCTTCTTACGAGTGCCAAGGCCAACGTTGTAAGCTGTCTGATTCTTGAAAACCAATTGCGACAGCTGCTCATCTGGTATGGGGTCGGACCCTGTCTCCTGAGTTTGATGTTGGAGTTCCATCATTTCGTTCTGTTTCAAAAATAAGTTAATATTAGAATTTGAGAAAAAAAATTAACATATATAATATTAATTATTTTATTTTAAAAACTGAAACTTACATAGCAGCGTTCGGCTTCTTCATTTATCCATTTGTTCCTCTCATTGTAATGCGTCACACGGAAAAAATCTGGAAATGATTGCACCTCACATGTGCTACTCTGTTATAAACATAAAATAAATTCAATATTATTCCAGATTAGTAAAAACAATTAACTGTTAAATTTTACGTTAGGATATATTTACCTCAGAATGTTCGGCACGATGTTGGATAAATGGCTTCGAACCTCCACGGTGGTTAAAACGCAAGTGACTTCGATTTTCCGCATTTGCGTGACATTTATCCTGTATTTACCAACACTGTAAGTACCGAAAACAAAGACAATTATAAATTTCCGTTTATTTCAAAATTTACCTCGTGTTTTTTGCTAGTCCAAAGCTCACATAAGAATGTCCAATCTTGTTCCTCTATAAAATCAGGCTTGTGTTGTGGAGCATTTGAAGGTCCATGTTCGTCGAATATTGGTTTCAGGACTTTTTTTTCTATAATCTTTATAACTTTTCCCCATGTGGTAGTCAATATATTGTTGGACATTCACTTGGGTCAGATCGAAGTCGAACCATTCCTACATGAAAATTCGAGTAAAAATAAGTATAAAATAAAAATGTTAAATAACAAACAATATCGAAAACTTACAAGTAGCGAAGAGAATAGCTTGGTTCATTTTCGTCTCCCACGGTATCTTTCTCCAAGATACGTAGTTTTGGGGAGCTTCATATCGAGCTGTAGCTCCTATGGTTGTATTAAACGCTGAATTATGTTGTCCGACTTGAGTGTGTCCATCATCTGATATCTCTATCCGGATACGGCCGTGAGCCTTAACGTACTTAGCCAACCCCAGCCACGGGTGCGTCCTCGACCCTTCACTGTACTGGACTCACCTGTGCTAGCAGAGAAATCACCAGGGCCAGTTGCCATTGCTGATGTAGATGGAGTCGCGGTAGCCCGTTTGCGATTGCCCGCGGTGCCATCTGCAAAAACCCGTCGCATTAGCGTCATCAAATTCCAAAGTTCTTATACATATACATACATATCCATACAAGTCAATACAACTTAACAAAAGCGCTTATAACATCGAATGCTCACTTTCGTTTTCAAATTCATTCATTCATTTTTTCATTTCACATATGCATTCATTATCCATATAATCTACGAGTTCCATCATACACGTTCATACACGTACATACACACAGTCACACACACAATCATCATACAACCAACCACGAAGCACATTTAACAACCAATACATCACAAGGCACACAATCAAACAATACATACATATCACGACACACCAAACTCATCACAACGACTTCTCATGCACACGCATAACCATAACAAACATTCCAAAACACATACTATACTATATGAACTTTCGAATTCCAAAACACATACAAACATTCCAAATAAACATATCGACATAATCTGAATGACGACGAACAGCATGTTCTGCCCAGAACAGCTGCTGTTCTGGGCAGAACATGTTGTTCGTCGTCATTCATGATATGTCGATCATTCATCATTCATCATTCATCATTCATCATTCATCATTCATTAGCGTCATCATCATCATTCATCAACAATCATCATCAATGATTCCACTCTATGAACAATCATCATCATACAAATTCATCATCATACATCAACAACCATGATATGTCATCATGCAAATTCATCATCAACTTCAACAGTCATCATCATCAACAACCATAAATCTTATTGACAACCATCAACAATCATCATCAAATTAAAATCAAAAAGTGAGACTTTCCTTAAATTCGTTGCTTGCGATGTCTAGAAGCCGAGAATGCAGAAGAAGAGAGTTAATGTGAGAATTTTGCTCGTTTGAGCCGAGAAGAAGAGGTCTCTGGTTTTAGGGATTTAAATGACATTTAGCGTCGAATTAATTTCATTTTAGCGT
The DNA here is from genome assembly GCA_019454045.1 of Zanthoxylum bungeanum. Lineage (NCBI taxonomy): Eukaryota > Viridiplantae > Streptophyta > Magnoliopsida > Sapindales > Rutaceae > Zanthoxylum > Zanthoxylum bungeanum. The sequence continues at coordinate 32,146 of SKCR01044716.1, forward strand.
CGAATACTTCGACGCCAAAAAGTAGGCGATTCATTAAAATTTAGGGTTATTTTTCCGGGAAATTTAATTTTATATTTAGCGTCGAAACACAATTTTCGACGCTAATTGTACATTTAGCGTCGAATTAATTTGATTTTAGTGTCGACTATTTCGACGCCAAAAAATAGGCGGTTTATTAAAAATTTAGGGTTATTTTTCCGGGAAATTTAATTTTATATTTAGCGTCGAAATAAAATTTTCGACGCTAATTGTACATTTAGCGTCGAATTAATTTGATTTTAGCGTCGACTATTTCGACGCCAAAAAATAGGCGGTTTATTAAAAATTTAGGGTTATTTTTCCGGGAAATTTAATTTTATATTTAGCGTCGAAATAATATTTTCGACGCTAAATGACAGACATTAGCGTCGACTGTTTTCGACGCTAAATGAAAGACATTTAGCGTCGACCATAAGTCGACGCTAAATGTTCACATATTAGCGTCGAATATTTTTTTCGACGCTAGATGTCTACCGTTAAAAATAATAAAAACAAATATATGATAGTTATACTATTAATAATTACGATAATATTTCAACCATATCTAAAGAGTAATTAAAATCAACAACCATACATTATATAATCCAGAAAATTATTCATCAATCACAAAATACAGTAACTTCATTAATCACCATTGTCATCGGTATTTGAGGATTCGTGAATGGAATCGAAGTCATCTTCAGTGTCAAAATGTTCTTCACTTGCTACTTCAGCGCTCACTTCAGCATGAGGAATTATCTCAACGTCTGTACTAGCTCGAGTTAATGTGATATTTTCAGGAACGGTGACAGTTGGTCCATAATATATTTGTGCAATATCTTCAAAGTTGCCGGAGACTTCTTCTGTTTCATCTGATATGTCAACTCTATCTTTCTCCTGCGTGTCCCAGATGGCCCTATGTTGTAACTTTTCTACCACCATCCATCCAGTTCCTAACTTGGGATCAGATATGTATATCACTGAACGTGCTTGGGTACAAAAAATGTATGGATCATTCTTGTACCAAAAACGTTGAACATTAATTGACGTTAGATGATTACGAACTTGAATTCTCCTCTTTCTGGCATTTGTGTCAAACCACTTACAGTCGAATAGCACAATATGTCGTCTGGGTCGGTATATCAACTCAATGACCGACTGCAATACGCCGTAGAAGTCAATTAGATCTGAGCCGTGTTCTCATTGGACTACAATTCTAGAATTTTGAGTCACATGAGTAACATCTCGCTGTTCGGTATGAAATCTAACTCCGTTGACAATGCATCCACTGTACTCATAAGCCTGCTTTTGAGGCCCATAAGCCAAAGAAACCAACGAGGATTGCGAGTCCAATTGACCATTTTGAACTTGGTTGTTAATCTGACAATGAGAGAAATATATGTGTTAATATAACAAACTGAAATGTTTAATGTTAGGATAAAAATAAATATAAAATATTCGAACTTACAGTTGTCTGAAACCATTTAGGAAATTCTTTTCGGTGTGTTCCATCAACATTGTGGTCACCACGACATTGTAACATTGTTAGATGTTGCCTACAATAAATTATCACGGTTAATGTATGGCAAAAATACAATAGTTATGCACCAGAAAAACTTACGTTATATACGGTTGCACTTCATCACAATTACTCAATATAAACCAATGTGCACGTTCAACTTCCTGAAGGGATAGTAATTTGACACCTACTGCTCCAAATGGTCTGCAATTTTGACGGAACACTGTGATATCTTGGTTATTACTTGCATCTCCATCATAGTTTCGTGGCCGACGATTAAAATGAGTTTCAATATTCAGCATGTACATCGAACAAAATATTATTGCTTTACTTATTATAACAGCTTCAGCTATTGACCCTTCAGGGCGTGCCTTGTTTTTCACATATTGTTTGTAATCTCCCAAAGCCCTGCAGATATGACAACAAGTTTGCATTAATACTAAATTCTATGCACATGAAAAAAGTTAAGAATTTTCTTATATAAAACTGTGTATATATATATATATATAGTACCTCTCAATGGGATACATCCATCTGTAATGGACAGGACCTCCCTTTCTAGCTTCAGAAGGTAAATGCACAGCCAAATGTACCATGACATCAGAAAAAGCAGGTGGTAAAATTCGCTCCAGCTTGCATAAGATTATCACGATTCCTCGCTCAAGGTCGTCAATAACAGATGTGTTTAATGTCCTATGACATAATTGTTTAAAGAAGCCACATAGATCAAGTACGACGTCGCATACATTCGGGGGGAGATAAGGTCGAATGCCAACAGGAAGGAGAATCTCGAGAAGCACATGACAATCGTGACTCTTTAATCCTGTTATTGTATCATCTCTGACCCAACGCCAAATGTTCGATGCATAATTATCAGGGAATTTAACCATTTTCAGCCAATTACAGAATGATTTTCTCTCCGATTGATTGAGCACATAACTAATAGGACGCTTAATAAGACCTCGAGAGGTGACTTGTAAATGCAATTCACTGCGAATTCTAAGATCTTGTAGGTCAAATCTAGCATTTACAGTGTCTTTTGTCTTACCCGGAATATTGAATAGTGTACCCACTAAACTCTCACAAATGTTTTTTTCTATATGCATTACATCCAAATTATGTCGCAAACTCAGAGTCCCCCAATATTCTAACTCAAAGAAAATACTCTTTCCTGTCCAATTCAACTCTTCAGGTAAGCGTTTTCGATTTTTATCTCTATTATTAGGATGTTTACCTGGTGTACTGTCTCTGAGTTGTTGATGTTGGCAAAGTATGTCGAATCCAGACAATGGAGTGGGCATACTCTGAGGTTCATTTTGACCGTTAAATAATTGACTCCTCCGCCAAGGATGACTCAACTCAAGAAATCTTCTGTGCCCTGTGTATCCGATTTTATTCCGTAATCGTTGCGAAGGTGTTTGACCCGCACAAACTGGACATGCCATGTATCCATTAGTGCTCCATCCAGATAATGAACCATAAGCTGGAAAATCATTAATGGTCCATAATAATGCGGCATGCATCTGAAAATACTGCTCTGAAGCTGCATCATAGGTATGCACACCCACATTCCATAATGTTTGTAACTCCTCGATCAATGGTCTCAAGTAAATATTTATATCTTTACCAGGTGAACGTGGATCAGGGATAAGCAATGACATAAACATGAACGGATCCTTCATACATTTTTATGGAGGTAAGTTATATGGAATGACAATAACGGGCCATATGCTATGAGAGTTGTACATATTCCCAAATGGGTTAAAACCATCAGAGGCAAGACCTAACCTGACATTACGAGGGTCCTTAGCGAAACGGGGGTACATGTAATCAAATTCCTTCCATTCGGTTCCATCAGCAGGATGTCTAAGTATGCCCTCCGCACCGATCCTCTTTTCATGATGCCACATCATATCAGTCGCTGTGTGTCGTGACATGAACAATATCTGCAGCCTGGGCGTTAAAGGGAAATATCGCAATATCTTTTGAGGCACTTTCTTCCCCATACCACAGACTTTGTACTGACTTTCACCACATATCGGACAATGTTCAAGTGATTCATACTCGGCACGAAATAATACACAATCAAACTTACAAGCATGAATGGATTCATACCCCATTCCCAGATCACGCAACATTTTCTTTGCCTCGTAGTACGAATTAGGCAATTCGCTTCCTGACATTACGGGGTCCTCAGCGAAACGAGGGTACATGTAATCAAATTTCTTCCATTCGGTTCCATCCGCAGGATGTCTAAGTATGCCCTCTGCACCGATCCTCTTTTCATGATGCCACATCATATCAGTCGCTGTGTGTCGTGACATGAACAATCTCTGCAGCCTGGGCGTTAAGGGAAATATCGCAATATCTTTTGAGACACTTTCTTCCCCATACCACAGACTTTGTACCGACTTTCACCACATATCGGATAATGTTCAAGTGATTCATACTCGGCACGAAATAATACACAATCAAACTTACAAGCATGAATGGATTCATACCCCATTCCCAGATCACGCAACATTTTCTTTGCCTCGTAGTACGAATTAGGCAATTCGCTTCCAACCGGTAACATTTGGGCCAGTAACTCTAACATCATATCGATACTTTTGTTGGTCATTCTGTTGATCACTTTAATGTGTAATAATTTCACAACGAAATTCAAGATCGACATTCCAGCACCTTCAAATGGAATTTTTTTTGCCTCATCAAGTAGTTCACTAAATAAATTTTGATCATTTCCACTTAACACTGGCATGTCACCACTAACACTATGACCAAGTTGTGGACCTTGTAAGTCATGCAAAATATCGGTGATCTCATCGTTTGCAGGTTGATTGTAACTACTGCTCCCTTCGCCGGAATAAAAAAACCTTGACTGAGAATTATACTGCTCACCGTGATAAATCCACGTACGGTAAGTTGGTGATATTCCTGGCATGTATAAATGATTATGAACTTCATCTAACCGCTTCCTTTTCCTATTCAAACAATTTGCACATAGACAACGAACACGACCTTCTGCATCAATGTGTTGCTTTGCGACTTCCATAAACTCAGACACTTCATTACGATATTCAACACTCAATCTATCCAGAGAGCTCATCCAATTTCTATCAATTTCAGCAGAATACCTAAATATAATAATATAATTATTAGATATCATTTTACAGTAATCAACATTACTAATTCATTAATACTTTATTTAAGCATATATATATATATATATATATATATATATATATATATATATATATATATATATATATGGTTGATAAATTAAATAGTTTACAAAAAAATTATATTTTATTAATTAATATACTTACTCTACATATATGAATCATAAATCACTAACAAACAACATATATAATCATAAAAATTGAAAATAATAAAGAAATATGAAAGAAGAATTACCTTATCGGAAATTAATTACAATTTTATTGAAAATTTTTAGGAGAGATGTGAGGCTGTAGAGGAGAAATTCTCAGATTTCAGAGGATGAAAATGAAGAGAATGAGAGAAAAAACAGAGGGGGAAAAGGTTGGTGGCAATCTACATTTTAATCTATCTTTCGCGTCGAATATTCAAATTCGACGCTAATTGTTGCCGTTTTTAGCGTTGAAACGGTTGTTTCGACGCTAAATATAAACAAATTAGCGTCGAATTTAATTTAGACGCTAAAGAATCAAGGATTTGTCGGTGGAAACTTCATAAGCCTTTAGAGACGCTATATATTCGACGCTAAAAGTAAATTTTTGGCGTCGACTCCGTTTTTTGACGCTAAAAGTGTAATATTTGGCGCCAAAAATTACTGCAATAATAGAATTATTCAGCGTCGAATAATACGCTAAAGTACTGATTTTAGCGTCGAAAAAAGTGTTCGACGCTAAAAAATTAAGGATTTGTCGATGGAAACTTCATAAACCTTTAGCGACGCTATATATTCGACGCTAAACGTAAATTTTTGGCATCGACTCCGTTTTTTGACGCTAAAAGTGTAATATTTGGCGCCAAAAATTACTGCAATAATAGAATTATTCAGCGTCGAATATTATTCGACGCTAAAGTACTGATTTTAGCGTCGAAAAAAGTGTTCGACGCTAAAAAATTAATATTCGGCGTCGAAGTTTTATTCCGTCGCTAAAAATATGACATATAGCGTCGAAAATGTTATTCGACGCTAAAATCAGTACTTTAGCGTCGAATACTGTTTCGACGCTAAATATTTGGATGCTAAAAGCCATAATTCTTGTAGTGAAGCATTAGTGCACAAGATGTCGATGCCAATAAATTTAATTCCTCGTTGGCTAAATATTTGCTTTGAAGTGACGAAATATGTGTAAGATATCATGTTATATGTGTGAACCTTCTGAAACCTCCTTACATGTGTTAGTACCATTGCACTTAATGAATGATTTTGATGATGCAATGCTAGAGACTTCGATGCACATTCGTGAGCATTATAAAAAGATGTCAAAGTATATTGGATGTGAAGACTCAAGTGCCAAACGAAGATATCTAGCGTAGTCTTATAGTTTAGGACTCTCAATGTAAATGAGTTGGTAATTTAAGTATTCTAAGCTCATAAGACTTATGCACATTCATATAGACGCATTAAGGTCATGTGCAAAATATTTTTAAATCTTCAAATTCTGAGTTTCTTCACTGTGATCGGCATACCGGTCCATGATACCGACATATCAGTCCGTAATATCGGCATATCGGTGACCCTGCTGCTCTGTCTGTTGGGGTTGGTGCTCAGAGCGCTAATCCGGGCCGTATTTATGTCTGATTCATGAATACAAACATCCCCTTATTCCATAATATTACTTATTTATGGTTGCACCTCTTGTTCTTATATACATATTCGATCTGATTACGATTAGATTGAAACTAAATATGGTTTAGTGATATGTATATATTAGACAAAGGCCCGATAATATATAATGCAGTACACAGTTACAAAGTTAGTTTGTAATTGACATTGGGAAGTGTCACTGCTATATGTATATTATCAAACATAGTTCATGGTCAAGATTTGCTAACACGGGTCGGTTAGTCAAATCCGTTGAGACCAGTACATGTCGTATATCGAGACTTGGTGATGGTTTATCCCAATGAACCATGAGTCTATGGAGACTCGTATAGACGTGTAGGTGTTTATAGTGGATAAACACTGAACGGCTCACTGAAGATTCTTAATGGATGGTATGCCAACGTCAATAAGAATCTTCTCGGGTTGAGTAGCATAGTGGTCCTTCGACTTGAGACACCACTGTGGATGTATGAGACATCCTCCACACTTAGATGGCAGTCACGTCACCGATCTATTTAGATCAGACCTCCGCCTGTTCGTTGGGTGTGGATCGATCCTCATGATATCCTGTGTGTGTCAAGATAGGATCCGTCAGTTCTGTGTACAGAGCATAGGTAGTCCATATATTGTTAGCAGTCTGTTAAATCTGTGGCCACAGTATACATCGGAAGTAAGTTCCGAGTGTTATTTAGAGATTGCTAATAGATACGTCGACGAGATAATACCTATAGAGATTTGACGTTTACATCTATATCTCTGGGATTATCTGGATACCTGTGACGGAGGGATTATACGTATGCAATGACCTCGACCTGTATGATTCAGCTAGTTTATCCGTGATCGTCATAATCTACGGGTGGATAGATTATGGACATGAAATTGGATTTCATGACGGATATACCTGAATCTAGAGAGTCTCAATAATGAAACATACTCGTAGAGCACTAGAGCAACATTATGAATAATGATGATTTATAAATCGTTTAATCGTTAAACGAAAAATACATGCGAACGGGCCGAACCGTCATTTCCTAATTAATGTGTATTTGTATTTAATATATGATATTATTAAATACACATTAATAAATAGTCAAATAAAGGTATTTGACATATATCATCAATATATGTATTTGAGATATTTAAAGTAAATATAATACATATATTTGATATATTTGTATTTAATTAATAATTATTTAATTATTTAATTGTTAAATGATTAATATAATTAAAATATAAATGTATCACCAAATGATAAAGTTAGGAAATGATTATAAGTTGCAATGTTGACTTATACATTAAAGGAAAAGGTTGTCAAATTGATTTTGACTTCTTAAGATATTTGTTCAAAAATTGTTTGAAAAATAAAATATCTTTTTCCTTTATTTTTTATTAATTTCGGCCAACACCCTAATAGAATATAATTGTTATATTCTTGAGTTGCTTTTGTTGACTTTTAAAAAGGTTATTAAAGTTTGTAATGATTCAAGTAAACAAGTTGACAAAGCTTTAATTAAATGAAATAAAAATATCATGATATTTTGTATATACCACACCAAATTTCGGCCAAGGCTTATTTGGAGGAGGTATATATTGTTTTGTTTCATTTTAGGGTTAAAAGAAGTTGATATACACAAAATAAACATTAAAGGAAAGTTGAGAGAAAAGCTTGAAGGCCAAAGGAGAAAAGGCTTGAAAACTTGGATTTTGTAAGTCTTTCTTTAAAGCTTTCAACAGGAAATTGTTTCTAACATGCTTGGAATCATTTGGTTGCTTTGATGTTCTTTCTTCTTTTTATAGTTTATGTTTATTTGGTTGTGAACTTTGATGAAAGTGTAGAGCATGTATGATGAAGGAAGCTTATGGCTATTGTAGTATAAGTGTTCTTTTGTGGTTTTGGAAACCTTGTTGCTAATCTAGAGTTGTTGACCCACTCTTAGATGACCTAGATTTGATCTTGAGTTGTTTAATTGTGTTGAGACTTTGATTGGATGGAAGAAACATGATTGAAGTAGTTGATTTAACCAATTTGGTCTAATTTGTCCAATTTGAAGAAATTGAAAAATTAGGGTTCATGACCAATTCCAAATTTGGGGGTTTTCATATATGTTGAGCATTTGGGTGTGTATATGATGCATGCAAAGTTTCATGTTGATTGGATTACATTTGGATGAGTTTTGAAGCATGAAATGACCAAATGGTCAATTGGGCACCAAATGGTGCATTCGGCCTTAGGGTCAAAATTGGGGATTTTGGTTGCTTTGGTGTTTTGATGTTTTGAACATGCTAAGTTCATCTTAGAAATGATTTAGAATCATTCAAAATTGATTGGATCAATTTCGGACTAAAATGGACAAAATACCATATAAGGGTAATTTGGTAATTTCACTTGAATATGATTCATTTGAAATTTTGTTTCATAATTTGATTATTGGGCAATTAAATAAATATTTTTATTTAATTAATCCAAGAAAAATTTTTGAAATCGGAAAATAGGATTTTCCGCCGCTTCCGCTGCGTTACCGGATTCTGCCCCTAAAAACCCCTACAAAATGGTATCAGAGCGAGTCTGATTCTAGGCCTCCATAAATGATTAGCTTGTTTTATTCAATGTTTAATCATGTTTTCTTGACTTTATACATGCATGTTATAATCTAATTTGATTAGATTTAGGGTGTATGACACTTAATGGAATATCCCCGCTTAATAATAGGTTTTAAAGTAACTAGTATTTGGAATACTTGTTTCTTGGTCCGTCTTGTCAATACGGTTTATAAATATATTTTCGTTGACTACATCCGAGACCGTGCCTCTGCTGTGAGGGTGTAGCTGATAGAAATTTATTTATGCCGAATGTATATTAGATACTAGATAAATTCAAGCGAAAGCGGAATCCTGAACGTGCCCTAGCTGTCAGGGTTACGCAAGTAACTTGAGTTTATCATTGACAAGTTTAACCTTGGTACGTCTCCTTGTGGGCCTGCCTTCGCAGCGACAACGAGAAACGGCCAGGACCGGAACCTTGGAGTCACTAGTGAGTGATTGACAATTAGTTGTCTACCTGTGAATATACGTCAGCGAGACCGTGCCTCTGCTGTGAGTCGAAATATATTCATGTGGGGTCCTCTTCCCATTATGGAATTCGATTTAATTATTGAATTCTCGTCTTTCCGTTGGGGATTACGGCATTACGTAAAAATAGTGGGAGGCACTGCTAAGTTTAAAATATTCCATAACTTAGGCAGTGTATGTTATTATGGAAATTGCTGCTTGTTTGTTTCCTTATTCTATTGTTTATATAGAATTAAACTTTTATTTACTGCACACATATTTTGATATGTTATCTGACTTGACTCTTGGTTGCAGTTATTCTAGAATAGGTTCTAGATACTAATAGACTAGGATATTATTAGATTAGTCTAAACCATCGGGAACTGTTGTTCCGATTTTCTTGAAAAATAAAGATGGTTAATGACTTAGTTTCTAAGTCATAATAGATAATCTAGATAGATATCCCCTTTAGGATATAATACTTTAGAGACAATAGTTTCTTATGCAGTAAGAATTGACTTGAATTAGTTCATGTCTCGAGATTCTTGACTGGCATTAAGAAAGCCCTATTAGGTATTTGTTTATCTAGTAATGACGTTTCTAAGCTTTAATTACCTTTAGAGGTAATGTGTCTGACACAATTTGCTAATCAGTTATTTACAATTGTTGTGAATAGTTGAATGCAAATAGTAAAGCTAAAGAAATGAGATGCATATATTTGTGTATAGAAAATATCGATTTTCACAATACTACAACTATAGGTATTGGATACCAGATCTCCCGTCTAGTTATTTGAAATATTGGTTAACGATTGTTTTGATATTTGATATCGGAACTTGCGACTATTGGATAGTCACTTGTTCTTTATAAACAATTGTTACATATTTTATAATAACTAGTAGTGTCATTGACGTAGAGATAAACATAAAGAGAAATTATTCGGTAAAGTAAATAATTTAGAACAGTGCTTTATAAGTTTAATCACTTAAGCATTGGATGCTTATTCCGTATGGTAAATGATGGTTTGATACTAGATCACACTACACATCCTTATCCATTTAATGAATATTGTATTCAGGAAAGTGATTAAGATCTCGTTTAACCAATGATTGTCATTGGACCACCAATTTATTTAACTGATACATTGGATGTATGTAGTTTATAAATAATAATTGCTTAAGGTAGTTTTCTTTATTTCGTAACTTAGTTGATGAATTGTCATAACTTAGTTACGTGTTTCTGAAGGAACACATATTGAAAGTCTTGAAAGTATCAAGTACTTTCAATCCGTTCTGATGAAACGTAGATTGAACATTTTTGACTTGTTCAAATATATTCAATCTAAAGGTTTTAGAGAATTCTATCCTCAAAATTCATAACATGTCTTTGAACTGTTCAAAGATCTTTGATACGATCAAACGTATGAATTTAAAGCAATTAGTTCTAAGGTTATTTAGTGAATATGATTCATATTCAATATTGTTCTTCCACGATTCCATCTTGATGGAATTGAGTAGTGGGAGCAATCGAATCTTATATGATTTGATTCGTCTGATATTGAAAGTTACCGAATTAGTTTCAATACTATTGGGGTTATACTCCAGTAACACTAATTCGTCTCTTTAATTAATGTTCCATTATTTTTTACAGTTGCATATATGATATGTATAGGTAGAAAATTTGAATCTTGAAAAGTTTGAGATTTCAATCTTTCTTTTATATAATAGTTATATAATGGAAATTACTTACACCTCAGAGGTATAAGTAAAAGTTTATCGTTTATTCTGTTTAATAGAATATTGATATTCTATTTAATAGAATATCTTTCCTACGATTCTAAGTAATAAAATCGTTTTATTACTTGGTGAGTAACATCAGATGTTAACTATTGTAGAAAAGACTTGACTTATTGAAGTCAAATGTGAGAATGATAAATTATAAATGGAACTATGTAATTAATAAGATGAAACAACCCTTATACATCTTCCGTGCAAGTCCAATAGGGTAACAGAATCATTCACGAGTATTTGATACTTAATGGTTCCGTTGTTTTCTTATGGAAGAAAAATTATCCTATGACTTTTAATGGAGGCGATATTTGATATCGATTCTGGAAGTTCACCATTGAACCTTAGATCTAAGATTGTTCATAGCTTACTATGATCAAGTTTTGAACTTGATTAAGCTTTCATTATGAATTAGTTCATGATATGTGCTAATTGTTTGCGCAGCGAAAGCATTGTGAGCTTGTTAAAGGTTTGACCTTTACAGTATGACAGTGAGAAATGTTATACTCAGCAATCTATTGTAGATTCTGAGAAAACTTATCTCTAGTCACACTAAATGAACAATTTAAGATATATTGGTTAATGTTGATTATAAACTGTATATTTTAGCTAAAGAATGCAAAGTGGCGTTTTTGGATGACTTATTCAAATAAGAGATCAGTTGTGATTTCCTTATTTGAAGAGTTCATTCTGAAATGGCCCTAGAGTTTGTTGTTCTGCTGAGATCGCAGTTTAGTGTGCTAGCTTATAGAGCCTATTGTAGACTCAGATAAGTCTTCCAGAAATAGTGTTTCTCTATTTTTGATATCGTCAGATTGTCTGATCTTGTCAAAGTATATAGAATACATATGTGATAAAAAGGGTAGTGGGAGCGTATAGATTACTTTCTAGTGTTATATATATCTTAACGACATTGTCATTATTATAGTAATAATGAGATGTTTGTAAGGTAAAAGATTTACCTAAGTCTTCTTTACTCCATGTGACAGTGGGAGTAGTCTCTGTTATATTTGATATAAAGTTTTATATATGATATGAAACTTGGAGACTTGTGAGATACCCCTATTAGTCGTACATTAGATATGATCTAATGAAGGACATAACAAGGCTATCTGTATGACAGTTAGTATAACTGTTCGACAGTTATACATAGTATTCATCTTTCGTAAAGGATGATTCCTTTTTCGAAAGAGATATTGATTAGAATGTCTAAACATTATTATGTATCATTTGATGATGACATAGTGAATACTTTATTATATGCGATTATCGATGTCGATTTAATCGTAATTGTTACGAGTTATTTTGACATCTTATAGACCATATGATGGATCTTGAAACACGTTCTTTGTGATCTTTGAGATATTAAGAACGAGTTTCTAATTCATGGAGAATACAGTCTGCAACCATTAGGGTCATATTAGTTTTGAGACTAATTATGACGTTAGACAGTCTACGTCATAAAGAGTCACAAATAATGCAGTGGGAGTGTCACGAAGGATTCTACTATTTAGTGGAATCAAATGCAACTTTTGAAGTATTGACTTATGAAGTTGCATAGTGACCATTTAAAATAGAAGTTTTAAATTGGTGTTGTGCTTGCGGTTGTCCTCATAGTATTTTTTGGATTTGATCCCTAAATACTTGGACAACTTAGTAGCTGTAGCATATAACAGATATAGCATCCATTTCATATTAATGTATAATTTAGATTCTACTAAATATGAATGATGCTGACTATGGGAAACGATAGAGTTTGTTTGACAAACTCGATATTTCATAGCGGACTTGTTTCTTACCTCTTAAGTACTGGGTGAGCTTTTGAGGGCCATGTGCATACGATGCACATTGAGACGTGTATATGATACCGTGGATTGGCACTAGAGCAAGTGGGAGAAATTGTTGGGGTTGGTGCTCAGAGCGCCAATCCGGGCCGTATTTATGTCTGATTCATGAATACAAACATCCCCTTATTCCATAATATTACTTATTTATGGTTGCACCTCTTGTTCTTATATACATATTCGATCTGATTACGATTAGATTGAAACTAAATATGGTTTAGTGATATGTATATTAGACAAAGGCCCGATAATATATAATGCAGTACACAGTTACAAAGTTAGTTTGTAATTGACATTGGGAAGTGTCACTGCTATATGTATATTATCAAACATAGTTCCTGGTCAAGATTTGCTAACACGGGTCGGTTAGTCAAATCCGTTGAGACCAGTACATGTCGTATATCGAGACTTGGTCCGATGGTTTATCCCAATGAACCATGAGTCTATGGAGACTCGTATAGACGTGTAGGTGTTTATAGTGGATAAACACTGAACGGCTCACTGAAGATTCTTAATGGATGGTACGCCAACGTCAATAAGAATCTTCTCGGGTTGAGTAGCATAGTGGTCCTTTGACTTGAGACACCACTGTGGATGTATGAGACATCCTCCACACTTAGATGGCAGTCACGTCACCGATCTATTTAGATCAGACCTCCGCCTGTTCGTTGGGTGTGGATCGATCCTCAGGATATCCTGTGTGTGTCAAGATAGGATCCGTCAGTTCTGTGTACAGAGCATAGGTAGTCCATATATTGTTAGCAGTCTGTTAAATCTGTGGCCACAGTATACATCGGAAGTAAGTTCCGAGTGTTATATTAGAGATTGCTAATAGATACGTCGACGAGATAATACCTATAGAGATTTGACGTTTACATCATCTATCTCTGGGATTATCTGGATACCTGTGACAGAGGGATTATACGTATGCAATGACCTCGACCTGTATGATTCAACTAGTTTATCTGTGATCGTCATAATCTACGGGTGGATAGATTATGGACATGAAATTGGATTTCATGACGGATATACCTGAATCTAGAGAGTCTCAATAATGAAACATACTCGTAGAGCACTAGAGCAACATTTATGAATAATGATGATTATTTATAAATCGTTTAATCGTTAAAGAAAAATACATGCGAACGGGCCGAACCGTCATTTCCTAATTAATGTGTATTTGTATTTAATATATGATATTATTAAATACACATTAATAAATAGTCAAATAAAGGTATTTGACATATATCATCAATATATGTATTGAGATATTTAAAGTAAATATAATACATATATTTGATATATTTGTATTTAATTAATTATTTAATTATTTAATTGTTAAATGATTAATATAATTAAAATATAAATGTATCACCAAATGATAAAGTTAAGAAATGATTATAAGTTGCATTGTTGACTTATACATTAAAGGAAAAGGTTGTCAAATTGATTTTGACTTCTTAAGATATTTGTTCAAAATTGTTTGAAAAATAAAAATATTTTTCCTTTATTTTTTATAATTTCGGCCAACACCCTAATAGAATATAATTGTTATATTCTTGTGCTTTTGTTGACTTGTTAAAAGGTTATTAAAGTTGTAAAGATTCAAGTAAACAAGTTGACAAAGCTTTAATTAAATGAAATAAAAATATCATGATATTTTTGTATATACCACACCAAATTTCGGCCAAGGCTTATTTGGAGGAGGTATATATTGTTTTGTTTCATTTTTAGGGTTAAAAGAAGTTGATATACACAAAATAAACATAAAAGAAAGTTGAGAGAAAAGCTTGAAGGCCAAAGGAGAAAAGGCTTGAAAACTTGGATTTTGTAAGTCTTTCTTTAAAGCTTTCAACATGGAAATTATTTCTAACATGCTTGGCATCATTTTGTGTTGCTTTGATGTTCTTTCTTCTTTTATAGTTTATGTTATTTGGTGGAACTTTGATGAAAGTGTAGAGCATGTATGATGAAGGAGCTTATGGCTATTGTAGTAATAAGTGTTCTTTTGTGGTTTTGGAAACCTTGTTGCTAATCTAGAGTTGTTGACCCACTCTTAGATGACCTAGATTTGATCTTGAGTTGTTTCATTGTGTTGAGACTTTGATTGGATGGAAGAAACATGATTGAAGTAGTTGATTTAACCAATTTGGTCTAATTTGTCCAATTTGAAGAAATTGAAAAATTAGGGTTCATTACTGTGGACTCCGGAATTCGCCAAGGGTCCCCAATCAGAATTTGTAAGTTGGGCACTAGCAATCCTGCAAAAAACAAAGTAGAGTGGACGAGAGTAGGCTACCACCGGTGTGGTGGATACCGGGTACACTCCGACGCCCAAGTCAGTGGCAGGAAATAAGTTTGTAAAATGGGAAAGCAAGATGAATATTACCTCTACTTCCTTTGTTTGGGCGTGAGAGCCGTGTAATATATGAGGGGATTAAGGATTGAGAGCATGAAGTATTAGGGTGAGAGAAATGAGACTTGAATACCTTCTTCCTGTATTCTTTTCATATTTATAGATGATATGATGTTTATCT
>SKCR01044717.1:0-46952 GCA_019454045.1 Zanthoxylum bungeanum
CCTCTGGTGATAAAAGAAATAAATCTGCTGCACTTGTGTTGTAGAATCTTAAGATTATGTGCTGTGTCGCACAATAGATCATTGGTGGTATAGTATTTGTATAGCTTTCTGTGACTAAGCTTTTGCCATTCGAATACAACCCCTAGACTCAGTATTGAATCCTATTAACCTCCTCAAAGTTGCATCTGTAATGATTATATATGACATGGGGACGTCATGAGTTTGTGCCTGCACTCCAGCTGGGCGTTTGTAGTTTGTACATGCTTTTTCCTCAAATTTTTTATCAGTAGGTTCTGCTTTATACATTGGGTATATAGATAAGTGTATGAATGTCGTCAGTGCTTTTGGAGGCACTTATTAAGATATCATTTATGCAGCAAGAATTTTTCAAACACTCTTCAAAGAGTTGGAGTGAGAGCTGAATCAATTTTGTACGAAGGGAAGTCTCACACAGACATATTTCTTCAGGTAAAGGAGCAATCTGATGCCTTCTTTCTAGTTATCTCTGCCAAGTATTGTTCTGTTATATATATGAACAGAAAGCTTATTATATTTGAGGAAGCTCTTCCCCATGTCATTAGCTCCATTTCAAAATTCTGTCTCATTTCTATATCCTGCATGTCCATTAGTTATCAGCATAAATGAACAGCTTCTGCAAGAACCAGTATTCTAAAAGGAGCTGTGGCGCATTTTCGCTCAGCGGCCTGCGCCTTGCCCCAAATCATTGGGGCTAGACATGTGTCGGAATGGCTGGCCTTTTATGTCCATTTTGGTGAAATTTCATCGCCAAAAGCCTCCGTTGACCTTTGCCGGAGTTTGAATTTCTAACCCGAATAGCACCAATTTTTATCCCCTAATCCTAATTTTACAAAGTCAACTCTATCTCATAAATTTCAAAATGCTCCAATTTTACATAAACCTTAATTTCGGAAAAACCCCTAACCACTTCAATTCTTGTTGGTTTCTCATCAAATTGACTATTAAGAAACATTTTGTATTACTCAAATAATATTTCTTATGATCAATTTGTCCAAATTTTCCCAAAATCTGAATTCCCCAACCCTAATTTTGAATTCTTTGCCGGTCAAGGAATTGTCTAAGCCCTAGGTGCTGGGCTACGGCCCAGCTAACGCTTAACACGTTTTAGAATCTTGGCAAGAATTGTTATTTACGTATTTATGTTTGGCACATATGCTGGACAGGATCCAATGAGAGGTGGAAAAGACGACATGTTCGAAGATTTAGTTGCTATCATTCATGCTGATGATCAAGAAGCTTGTGCTAGAGATGCGGTGGCTCCTCCAAGAAGACGTCTGGTACCTGAATTCATGTTAAAGTTGGCGAGCAAGATCAGCCCATTCTAGCTATTTGCAACTTCTTAGCGGTCAGACCGAAAACCCATCGGTTGGTTATTCATTTTATCTTCTCATTTGTAACCCACTTTTCTTCTTTCCTGTGTTAGCTTTGCCAATTTTTTTATTCCTCTTTTTTCTTTTCTCATGTACATTAGATTTTTATTTTCATGTGTGTGTTCTCTTTGTATTTACCTGTTTGCATGTTTTAGTAGAATTAGTCTAACTATACAAACAGGGCAGCTATTTGAATACAAAAGTTCTGCAATCCTGCAATGAAATTTAGTATATGTTAGTTAGAATGGCAGGTGCTATTAGGAAATGAAGATAGGATTTCTGGGTCTTTTGCTTTTGTTCAGATGAACCATTTCTATACAAATTGCAGAATGTCACAGCATTAGATAAGAACCTAGGTTCGGTGTTGAGCTAAGCTTTATATTGATTTTTTTATAATTATGGTTGGTAGTTACTAGATAAGAATTTACAAGTAATTAAATTTTAACTGTCTATTATTTTATACATACACGCGTGACGCGTGATAAAATATTATAAAAAAACTCAGTACAAAAAAGATCAACATCGAATCCAAATCACTAGATAAATGATGGAAAGTCTAGAATAGTTTATTAGTGTTTCACTAGGATTAACCTTTAGGTACTGAATTTTATTTCAGTGCAAGCACTAGCAAGTTGACTTACATATTGTGATGGCTCACATTATTTGACAGGGATAGTGGTGATATACTTATAAATAATGGACTCTTTTAATTAGTAATTAGTGTGACGCGTTTTGAGTGAGCTTGTAAATGAAGCCCAAAGCTAAATATATCGGCTAATGTACCAGGTTATTACACTTGGATCTCAGGGTCATCGTTTCATTGTTTAGCTGCTTGTCAAAGTTATAAACTTAAAAAAAAAAAAAAAAAAAAAAAAAAAAAACTGTTAATAAAGTGAAGGAATGTTCAAACTAATAATGTAAATATAAACATGTAAATATCAAGCCCCTTGAGGGCTTTCTCTTGGGGCATAAATAAAAATCATTTTATTCACTGAGTTTTAAAGCATGAGAGGAGGTTTTGTTTAGTTTCACTAAATATCATAGGATTTCGCTATTTTTTCCTCTTTGATTAATCACAAATCGCTCTTGAAATGTTATTGATTTCCGATTAAACTGGTCAGCTTCCAAGTTCATAATCAACCCTTCTACATACAATTCTTTGTGTCTGAAATGAAGCAGTAAGAAAAGCAAAACAATTTTCAAGTACAAAAAAATACAATCCAGTTTAAAATAAAAAATAAAAAATGCTTTCTTTTATTATATACAAGAAATATCATTTTTCGTGGATGACCTGCTTTGTAGATGGAGAATGATGTTTCCTTCTGCTTGTTATTTATGATCATGTAGTCAATGTTCTAAAAAATGTTAAGCTTTAAACGTATGATGGAGGAACGCCGAACGCTTAGCGTCGAATCTTTTTAGGTCGTGCTTAGGCGGACGAACTAGGCAATTTTAGGCTGTTTTATTTGTTATATAAATTTTTTTTATTAATGTTTAGAAATTTATGTTCGATTTGGATTTAGGATTTGATAAATTAATGTCAACTGTGGGATAGAGTTTTAGAATTTGATGCTAATTTGGGTTAGGGTTTGGTAAATTGGGCTTAATTAGAGTTAGGGTCAGGAGATTTTGGGATAAATCGGTTTTAGGATTAGAGTTTGTGATTTTAGGTTGCAGTCAACAATGTTGATGATGGCGATTGTCGGCATGAGGTACATATTGTTGAGGCGGTTGTGGGACCATTAGGTCGAATCAGTGCCCCGTGAGCGGAAGTGCATCTAACTCATGGATATCAAGCATGAGTGTATTTTTAAATTAATTTATGGAATATTATATTCCGTTACGAGTCTGTAGGAAAAAAAATGGGGCCGAATCGAAGTCCGGAAACACCGAAACAGAGAAAATGAAGTTTCAGTGCTCATGGGCAGCAGCTCTTGGCGTGTCATGGCGCATAGGCTTGGAAGTCCCACACCCAATCTGCGAATGCTCGGCGTCGCTACGCTCAAGGGTGAGCGTCGTGATACCCGCAGTCTGAGAGAGGAGTGTCGTGAAGCTAGAGATCCTAGTTGAGACGCTGCCCTGTGTATAGGGATGGCAAAAAAACCTGATCTCGGACCGGCCCGCCCGAGGGCAAAAAATCACGGGCCTGGCCCTAAAAGTAGAGGCTTGGCTCGGGCTTAAAAAAATATTTTATATATATTTATATAATAAATTTTTTATATATAAAATAAATTATTAATATATATAATTTTTTATTAATAAAAAATCAGGCCGGATAAAGCCCGACTCGAGCCCGGGCCAAAATTTTAAATACCGAGCTCGGGTCGGGCTTATCAAAGCCTGGGCCGACCGGGCCTGTTGCCACACTTACCTGTGTAACATATTGGCATAGAGCAAATTTGCCTTGAATCCAATTCAAAACACTTCCAATTTTCTCCAAACACTTCAATACACATAAAATCCAATTTTAACATAAAAACCAACATCAACACATGTTATGCAACAAACATACATGTATTCTAAATACATATATGTATTTTTTTGAATCAAAACATAAATCAAAATAGAATCTCATAATAAAGTGACTCATGAACAATTTTAGGCCACTCAAAGGTGGTCAAATGATTTTTAGAATGGTAGTCATAGCTCCAAGCTATCATCTAGAGTTCAAAACTCTAATTTTATGTTGCATGTCCAACATGAACATTTTGACTCAATTACAAGCATATTGTGTTTATGCTTCCAAAACATCCATACACAATTCATTAGACTAATTTCAACATCAAGTTATGTTATTATGTATCCAAAACATAATACACCACTATATGCTTCAATAATGAAAACAACTCACTAATGAAAACATAGCTTTAGAGAAGATCAAACTTACCAAGTATGCTTGATTCCAAAATCCAATCTTCTTCTCCTTATTGAAATGTCGTAGAGAACTTCCAAAGCTAGCAAACGTCATTCCAAGATCCAATCTCAACTTCCAAAGCTAGCAAACTTGATTCCAAGATTCAATCTTATTCTCCTTGTTGAAATGTTGTAGAGAATTTCCAAAGCTTCTCTAAACACCTCTTTTACTTAGGGTAATATCTCTAATTCTTGCTTGCTTTAGCTTTTACAAACTTAATTAAAAACTTGCTCAAGCTTGTCTTTTATAGTGAAGCTTATGTAATTTTTAATTAATAAAAATTCTAATCAATTTTTATGTGGATTTAATCCAATTTATCTAAATATGTATAATTAGGTGTGACTAATCACATTTGTTTACCACTTTGATTTAATCCAATTAAATCTAGACAAAGTTTAACCAATTGATTAGTTTATTGTCTATCACTTTTATTTAATCCAATCAAATCAAACCAAATACACTTATTATTACATATTTTTTAATTACCAAAATATCCTCAAATGGTAGAGATATTTATGAAATTACAACAAAACCCTTGTGTGTTTTTGGAATAATCCAAATAATTCAATTGAGTCAAAGTAAATAATTAATATTATCCAATAATACTTAATTATTTTAATTGATAATTATAATATCAAATATCATTTATTACACGCTCGTCATATAAGCCTAGCTTATATGTACGCAATTCGGCCACCTTCGAATTCACGAAGAACACAGACGACCTTTATGAACTATACAAGTCGATGTCATCATATATGTTTAACAATCCCTCTATCGTAGACTATCTGAGTTGTGCTTAGGAAACATAGATTACACCGTCAAGTTTCCGAAGTGCACATCTCATATTGTCGACATGCCCACGATTCTTTACAACTAATCATAACACTATATCTGATATATGCGATCCACTATAGGTGACCGGCTTTGGCCAAAGTCTTAAGAATCGTGACTTACTCACATAGATACTTAAACCCCTATCTTGATACACACTTGATTAACGAGTGCATCGGTCCACACTCAACAAACATCTAGCGGTCAGACCATGAAATGTCTCTGACATATATGACATCAAAGTGTGGAAGATCACACACAAAATCAATGTTATCCCATAGTCAAAGGATCACATATGCTACTCGAGGAGATTCCTATTGACAGTTGTGTGTACTTCCAACTATTAGGAATCACCCGTGAGTCATTCAGTATTCGCTCCAACGAATACACACATGTCTATACGAGCTTCATTTGCTCATGGTATATCGGGTTAAATCATTGGAAATCCGATTCCAATATACGATATGTGCTAGTCTTCTAGGTTATATGAATTCGACTGTATTCCAAAACTAACGACTAGAAATATTTACTTTAAAAATAATTTATAATAGTAATATTATCCCAATGTCGGACCACTCAGTGTCCAGTATTACTACATGACTATTGTAAGGTCGATGCCATTCTCAGCATATTTATATATCAAACTAATTTACATAATGACATTACCATTAACAATGTTGAAATGAAAATATAATTATTTTATTAATAAATAAAAAATACAATGTACAATACATTATTCGGATTGGCGCTACAAGCACCAACTCCAACACATACCTTCCACTGTCAATGCACGTATCTCATGTGCCATTGCCATTTGACACACGGGCGAAACCATTGTGAACAGAAGACGCCGACGGAAGAAACCCCAAAGTCCACGAGCCAATCAGAGCTATCGTTTGTCATAGATCTATATTTTTTTGAGTGACTTTCACCTATACTCACTGTTTTTGGGAAATTGATATGGTCAAGTACCGCCTAGCACCTAAACAACGTTTAGGTGGTTGTCTAATTCGTCTTTTAGAATAATGTATGTACTGCAGATGGCATTGCAACTCTTTTTTGAGTGCCCTTTTTGCGAGCAGATTATGGAATTGGTTGTTTGATTTATGAACAATACTTGTTACACTTCCTAAATAATCCCTGAGAATGGAAGTTTTCAAAAAATTCAAATTATTATTTTGGCGGAATGGAACTAGCATTATGTTGATTTATTTGGCAATCACTTTTTAATTTTTTTTTTTTTTTTTTTTGGCGTGGGATGGGTAGTAATATGCAACAAAAGCTCATCCAATTAATATGCAATCATTTATTTATTAGGCAAGGGGCCTAATTAAGAAGGAGACATTAATACAAATTACAAACAAGAGCTTTCATAATTATAAGGACCATCATGAAGAATACGCTTCATGAAATCACATATATTTCATCAAAACTCTTGTCCTCTTCAAAAGCTATTTAGTTCTTAGCTGCTGCCTTCCCTCATAATGCCTGCAGCCATTAAAGAAAATTGATCCCATTAGTCACACAAAAGTAATAGAAACCAAGGAATGTTTCAAGGTAGATGAAGTATATATGTATGTACCTTCCTCTTAGGCTCCCCTTGGCTTCTGCTCAACCTTCTTAGAGGCCTGCTTGGTGGAACCCGGAGCTTTAGGTGCACTATGGCTAGCCTTAGGCGCCGCAGGCTCTTTCTTGACCTGCCCGACTGGCAATAGAGTACCTACAGGTTTCTCAGCCTTGAGTGATGCGATGCCATTGGTGTTCTCTCTGTATTGTCTACTAAAGAGATCAGAAACGCGTCTATCCTAGCTGGCCTCGACTACTCAAATCAAAATACATCTTTATTTATAGCGGCGTTATAGGTGATATGAAATTATTAGAATCATCAGTCACCAAGTGTTGCTTTTGATGAATGGTGGCCAAGGAAAGAATCGAATAACTACACTGAAGCAGGAGGCCTTTTGGGGAAATATATGCTCTAGCATCTTTATGCTTCGCTCAGGCATATTTTACTGGCTTTATTTATGCTTATTCTGTAAAACAGGCAAGAATTTAGGCACAGAAATCTTACTGTAAGCACATTGCACATTTCATTTTCAGGAACAATTTCAGACACTAATTGATGTGAGACCAAATCCTGAACTAAAATTCTTATGTGCTCTAATTGATGCATCAAAATTAAACTGATTTTGAAGGAAACATTTTCATTAAGAATCGGCTAAATTTTTTCTTTGTAATAATATTGAGGAGATAGTATCTTATTGAAACTGGTTTTGTTTATGCTTTGCAATGATCAAAATTATATATCTCCAGTTTGTTCCTCTGCTATCAATTCACTTGGCACAGTATAAAATAATCCACCATGTGGGTAACAAAGTTTCAGAAATTTGGATAACATTTTTTTACAATCTTTCTAATAATCCAATCCAATCCAATCCAATTTACATTTTCTTCAACTGGCCTACAAATACTGAAATCCTGTTCCTTCAGAGTGATCATCTCTAAGATATCAAATTCATCAAATTTTTTTTCCCCTTCAATAAATAAACACACACTATCTGAGAGTCACTGAACATTTTATTGATATCTTATATTATATAGTCAGTGTTGCTGCCTCATTCTCAGAGTCACATAAGCCAAGAGTCTATATCCCACCAGCATCAATGTCAAAGCAGCAACATCAAACAACTTATTATTGTCAACACCAAGATACTTAATCGCTGGAAATTTCATTACGCTGCAATGCAATCCTGAGCCACACTCATAAACTTCATGCGCCGAATACTGAACCCCCACCAGAAGCTTATAGCAATAGTGGCTGAAAGAAATGTACTTGAGCCAGCCTATGAATGGTGGCATATGCTGAATGTAGTAGCCACCAGCCATTAAAAATACAAGCATTGTTACAGAAGCTAAGGTTGTGGCCTGTTTTACATCCATTAAAATGGCTCCGAGTAGTAGTCCTAGGCTTTGAGCCACTAGCACGTTGAATAGCATGATTGAGAGAGTTAATACAAATGTGATGACTGAAGGCTTGAGACCCCCCATCCAGTATGTGATTATCATAAATATAGTTGGGAGAACAAGCTCCATTGGTAAGTCACCCGCCATTCGCGCAAAGTAGTACGAAGAGAGACGGTACATCCCTGAAGAACGTTCTTTAATGAGCATTGCTCGTTCTTGAGGGAACACGAATATGGCGTTGTTCAAAGGGAAGAAGCCCCAGAAGATTGAGAAGAAAAATAGGAGTCCCACCTGTCGAAAAATCGAACATGCATTAGCAATTCATTGACAAATGATTCGGTAGATGTTACAAAGTGCCACCATAATGTTACCTGATCTTGAATGTGTGATGTATCAGTGTGCCACCATAAGAGGCCTGAAAGAATTGAAACTGACAGGACCTGGAAAATTCTCAAGTATGAAAATGATTCATGTTTCCTCTCCTGTAAGCCCCTTTTGAGAAGCACTTTGAATTGTTCCCACCAGCTAGCGGTCCATTCATTGTCACAATCTACATAACACATGATTAACAATTACTCAATGCTTTGAAACAATAGCAGTTATCAAACACAAGCAGCTATTATTTTCACTTACTTTTAGGAGATAATTTTCTTGAAGCAATTGGGTCTCCTACGTTTTGGTGAATCTCAGCCATTAAGGCAGGGAGCAGATTGTTTTTATATGATGAGATTAAGATCTGTTTTGTTGCATTTTGATGATCATGGTGTTCTAATCTGCCTTGGAACTCCAGCTGTTCATCCTGTTTTACATCAGGAGCCATACCTGATTCACCAATTAGTTTCAAAATTAGGATTAAATAAATTAATTAGAGAACATCATAGACTATTAAGTAAAATCATATATATTTTCTTGGAATGAGACCAAAAGGAGTTAAAGTTGAAAAAAGTTAGCGGCGTTCAAATTATTGACACACAATCACTCCATTAAACAAGAAAAATACACAAAAGCAGAATAAATCAAATCATTAGACTCTGGTTAATTGATTCCCTTCTAAATATGGAAATTTTTTTGGTCACCCTTAGCTCTAAGAATGAAATTTTTTAAAGTTCTGTGCATCTGTCCTTCACAAATCCTGCAATGGCGGGAGCCTTCGTGGGCCGCCCTGCATAAAGTTGAAATCAGGTTCTGGAGTTCATGAAGAGTGCTTATTTTCTGTACTTTACAAGCAGAAGGGGACTTCAAGTTTCTATTTCTCTATCTTAAAGACAGCAAACTGTAAAAGCTTATATAGAGTTTAATAGTTAGTTGTGAGTTAGTTGCAAAAATGTTCATATCAAACATTTGTATTATTCACAAAAGCAACAGACAGCTCATGTAACAATGACATGATCATCTAATAGCACTAATCCTATCTAATGTTGTACATGAATTGAATATGAAACGTGACACAAAAGCAAAATTGAAATTAAATGACTTACCATTAGCAAGATCGAGAAGAAAATCACCAGGGTTCAAGAAATTGAAACCAGGCACATAACCTAAAGAGCCAAAGTACTCCATGGCTTGAGCTGCAGGCCCGCTGTAAATGGGAGAGCCCTCCGATAACACCACCACCTTATCAAACATCCTATACAGCCGGCTAGAAGGCTGATGAATCGTCGTGATTACTGTCCTGCCACCTCTAGCCAGCCCCCTTAATGTGGCCACTATACGTTGTGCC
This sequence comes from Zanthoxylum bungeanum, assembly GCA_019454045.1. NCBI lineage: Eukaryota > Viridiplantae > Streptophyta > Magnoliopsida > Sapindales > Rutaceae > Zanthoxylum > Zanthoxylum bungeanum. Next base: position 9,842 of record SKCR01044717.1, read on the forward strand.
GTCGTAGAATCAAGCCCTGAAGTAGGCTCATCTAACAACAACAAGCTTGGATTCACAAGCATTTCCTGTCCAATACTAACCCTTTTACGTTCACCCCCCGATAAGCCCCGAAACAGAAGGCCCCCCACAATATTATTTCTACATCTTGTTAAGCCAAGCTCCATGATAACCATCTCAGCTTGTTCAATTTTCTCTTCCCTAGTGAGCTTCTTAGGTAGCCTTAACAAAGCAGCATATGACAAGGTCTCTAACACAGTGAGATGTGGATACAACACATCATCTTGTGTAACAAATCCTGTTTTGCGCTTCATGATGCTAGAGAATTGCTGGCCGTTGTATGTTATTGTGCCTGAGATTTTTCCTGGTAACCGGCCGGCTAGAGCTGTCAGAAGAGTGGTCTTGCCGCTGCCGGATGGGCCTAGCATTGCTAGTAACTCGCCAGGTTTAACCATACCGGTAACACCATTGAGTACTGAGACAGTTCTTGGTTGCTTAGGCTCGTGTGAAGCAAAGCAACTAGCCTTTGTTGGTTGCAAATTGATACTGTATGTTACATCTTCAAACTGCAACATTAACAAAAGATTAGTTAAACACACATAATATAAAATCAACACATAAACACACATATAGGCTCGATCACGAACCATCCTGATGTAATAACATACGAACGTATAAGAGAATATATGTATTATTTCATTTTTTTTAACCTGAAACATCTCGTACGTCTGAATGTTATTACAAAAATGAAAAAAAAAGGTGATGTTATGAGGGTACCTTGAGGGTGATGGGGTGTAAGGATTCACGGAGAATGGAGAATCTAACAGAGGGTGGTTCTTGAATTTGGACTGAGATTCCATTATTATCAGAACAAGGACTGACATTATTGGAAGAGAGGGATGGTTGAGCTGCATGGAACAAAACGGTGTCGGGTCGGTTAGTGAGAGTTGTGTAATTAGGAGGTGGACGGTTGCCGGTCATGCTGCTGCTAGTTTCTTGCTGATCCGGAGGCATCATTTGATCAATCAGTGTAAGAGAGAAATTGAAGGAAGAGAAGAGTTATGGGAAAGAAAGAAAAATAAGGAGAGTTAATGGAGAGGAGAGAATGGGCGGTGATAAGCAAGAAGAGAGGTCATGTGAGTGACTTATAAAGTGAGCAAAGGGCACGAGAATGTACGTACGTAAAGAGTCTATGGGTGGTGATTCCATAACACATACGTACAGCCTCAAGATCACTTCTACTTAGCCATACAAATAATATTACATCAACCATATATATCTATGGAAGCGATTTGAATTCAGTGTTAAGCTGGTAATTGTGTTTTGATTTTTATTAATTATGATCGATAATTATTGAATTAAAAATTTATTTGTAATTAAATTTTAATCGGATAGTGATATTAATACATGTATGATAAAAGCAGAGGCGTGATTACGTTTGTAGTCCCCCAAATTTTTTAAATGTTTCGAATTTAGCCCCTCTCAATATTCAATCTTGGGTCTGCCCCTAGACAAAAGATTATAAAAAGTTTATAATAGTTCAGTTTAACAATGAATTAAACTCTTTCATTCGTGTTTATTTAACCTAATGTTTTTTTGGAACTTCTAATTGAGAGTACTCTACCCTTTAAGTTACAATCAAAGTCCATTGATGTCTCTTGTCCTTACCATTAGACAAGTTGTATTTGGCCAAATATGTAAGGTGTACTCAAAGATGCAAATCTAAAGCAAGAAGTAAAAATTGACCCCCCAAAGAACACATGAACTTTAATTCAATAAAACAACAATGGTTATGCTTGAACATATACTATTAGTAAACATATTATATACATACATATAATAAAATTTGTATGGTGAAATGATGTATGTGAAGAGCTTTAATCATCATCCATTGAGGTGTCGAATTCAAACACAACGTCACCAACCAACCAAAGCCCAATTTTTTTTTTATATTATTATTACTTTTAGCTTCTCCTCGTTTTCTTCACGGAGCTCAAAACAAGGGGGTGTCTCCTTTATCTCTTTATTTTTTTCAAGCCCAAGTGGACCTCAGAACAGTTTATCCAATATGACTTCAATCATTTTTTTTTTATCTTGTATCCTTGGATATCTCATTATAAAAATTCCCCTAAAAATTTAATTTTTAGGACAACACAAATCCACCTAATTTCAAGATTTAGTATCTGGGAAAAAAAGTGGGTTCCTCTTGCTTTATATAGGTGTCAAATCCCCATTCAATGAAGGAGATGGTGGTTCATATTGTGTCGTGTTTGCTGTAAAAAGTCTGTGTGTTTTGAAGGTGTCTCCATATCATTGAGAGGTCTATGCTTTTTTTTTTTTTTTTTTTTTTATTTATTAATTTATTTATTTTTCCTCCTTAAATTTGATGGAATCGACAGTCTCTTTCTCTAATGAAATACGTGTTAGGGCCTTGGAATTCGATAAAGGATCTTGTACAGCAAGGGAATGATTTCTTCTTTTTTTTTTGAAATAGCAAGAGAAAGATTTCTAAATAATAGAACTTTATTTTCTTATAAATGATACTTGAAAAATTAAGTATAGACCATACATTATTTTATTATAAGTTGCATCAATTTATTGATCATTTTATTATTAGAACGCATTCCATGTATTTATAGAACAAATCTATGTTTAAAATTTATGAGAAATTCATCAAAATCCCAGAAAAACAAAACATAACATGTATTACTAGTCATTAAGCGAATTGATGTAATTCTATATTCATATTTGCAACTATAATCAGAATTAAGCGAATTGAGGTAAACCTTACAACAATTGAAAAAGTCTTATCGTGGTCAATTCCTCCTTGTTGTGTATACCCTTTCGTTACAAGTCGTGTTTTATATCTTTCGATATTACCATCATCATTACACTTTATTTTGAGAATCCATTTAGTCCCAATGGCTTTGCATCCCTTGGGTAGATCAACTAGTTCCCTAACTTAGTTAGATCTTATTGACTCTATTTCTCCTTCCATTACTTTCATCTATATATTTATCTTTAGTATGACATTGAAAAGCCTTTTTTATGTTTATTGGCTCTTCATCATCTTGAGGTAGAATCATGAAATCCTCCCATTCGATATCTAAATGACTTCCTGGAATGCTTACACGATTACTACGTCGTAATTGAGATTCTGGTTGATGAAGTAATTCCTCGCTTTCTATATCATTCCCATTTGGAGCACGTACATTACTCCCACTTAGATCTTGTACATTAATCCCACTCGGATCATGTACATCACTTCCACTTGAATCACATACATATAAAAAAAAAATCATTAATTGATTGTAGTTGAGACTCATGTGAAAATGATTCACCATCATTTTGAGACTCATGTGAAACTAATTCATCATCATTTTGAGACCCATGTGAAACCAATTCATCATCATTTCTCAAATTTCTCCCACTTGAATTAGGTAAACCCGAGTGCTCACTAATTATAGGATTTATGTGATCATGAGTTTCATAAAGAGGTAAATCTTGACCTATCTCTCATGTTTAGGAAAAGTAGTTTATAAGAATGTGATATCTCATGATTCAAATTCTGTCATACCTCCACTTTCGTGCTCACATATGCACATATATCCTTTTGATTGTTCAAAATATCTTATAAAGATACTATTTTTCCTCTTGAGCCTAATTTTTCATGTTATAAGAACGTACATGAATATAGGCCAAACAACCCCAATGTTTCAGAAAGTGAAGATCTGATTTACGACATGTCCATAATTTATATGGTGTGGTGTTAATCGGTTTTGATGGCATACGGTAAAGTATGTATGCATCAATCAACAATACATCACCCCAATAAGTTGTAGACAAATATGCTTGGGCCATCATAGACTTACCCATTTCAAGAAGATTTCTATTTCTTCTTTCCACAACATAATTTTATTGTGGAGTAGCGGGAGTAGTCAACTGACGACTAATTCCTTTTTCATCATACAATTCTCTGAACTAATAAGATAAGTATTCATGACCACGGTCATTGTATAATACTTTAATCAATGCTCTAAAAAATACTAGGCGCTAGTCAGGCAGTAGGTAACATCTAGATCTTTTAAGCGGTGCTAGATAGTTTTATTATTTTATTCAAAAAAATTATAATTATTCTTGTTATTAAGTAATGGATTATTTGAAAAAAAAAATTATATTTATGTCATCTTTCTTTATTTGAAAAATTCGTATTCATGTCATCTTTCTTATCTTGTGCAATTTACAATAGTATTATACCTTATAACAACCCATAAACAAGTGAGCAATACATGATCAAAAATAAAGGAATATGTCATTGAAAAGAATAAAAAATAATTATTTTAACTAATCAATTAAATAATCACACACTCAAATCTAAAATTAGCCAACAAATAATAATTATTTTAACTGATCAATTCAATAATTATACTTGATCAAGTCAATGTCTTATATTTACGATTTTATGATAAAATAAAATAGAAAATAGATTGGATCAAATATCATACCAATAACATAAATTTTTGACAAGCCCGCCTAAACCTGCCTAGACCCATAGACCGTCTAACCCGCTTTTTTGAACAGTGGCTGTAATTTTCTTGTCTATTTAATTTTCCGTCAAATTTATAAATTTCTTAAAATAATCCAACGCCTCATATTTATGAGCAATCAAATAGACATACCTACAACGTGTGAAATCATCTATGAATGTGATGAAATATGATATTCTATGCCTTGTCCTTACATTTATTAGACCATATATATCTGAATTAATTAATTATAATAGATATTATTCTCTAGTTTCTTTTCCAAATGGTTTTCTTGTAATTTTTCGGCCAGAGAACATTCACAGGTAGACAAATCTACATTCTTAATGTTTCTCAGGAAACCTTCTTTGGCTAAACTGTTCATTCTTTATTGGCCAATGTGGCCAAGTCTAGCATGTCATACATTCACACCATTATCATTATTGACAGACGATGTACCAATGGAAAAACTAAAATTACGATTAAAGTATTTAACATTTAATACAATAAAACCATTTAGAAAAAACCTAGAACTATAGTGCATCGTATCTAAGTATATCAACACTAAATTTATGGAAGTTCAACTGAAAACCTAGATTTACTAAAACTAACAAAGAAACTAAATTTCGGCGAATCTGTGGAGCAAACAATACATCATGTAGGAGTAAAGTTTTTCCACCGTGCATTACCAATTTACATGTACCCACTCCTTTGATTTCAACTCGTGAATTATTATCGACGTATATCCACTTTACCCTATATAAATTCATCAAAATTCCATAAAAGCATCTGCATACTTCGCTACATGGCATGTGGCTCCTAAGTCTACAATCCACAAAAGATTAAATTTAGTTAGAAAGATTGAACTTAAAACACATATTTCATTATAATAGGTATTAAAAATATTTACCTTTTTTGGACTCAGCGTAGTCACGAGAAAAATGACTATTCTTACCACAATTATAACACTTAACCTTTGCCATGTTTTTCTTATTGGGAGGATACTTTCATTTCCTGTGTTGATTAGACTTTTGATTCTTTCATGACTTTGAAGAATCTTGTTCTTTTCCAGACTATGACCCATCACCTTGAAATTTTATTTTCTTCCCAAAACCCTTAAGTTTGCTAGTTCCAATCAATACATATTTACATTTGACTTAGCGGCTGCAAGACGGTCACTCTCTAATTCCAGGTGGCGTTTAGCATCATCAAAAGTTTTGATGTTCTCATTGTGGGTCAAATGCATCTTCATATGCTCCCACCTATTTGGAAAAGAATGAATGACAGTTTGGACTTACTGTTCATATGTAAATGTTGAGATATATACCATAGAGCTTCATGTAAATAAAGCGAGTACTTTATTTGTAGTTTATATATAGCTGTGGTTCATTCTATAAATGTATGTCGATATTGATCCGGGATCGGTCATTCGGTGACATGAAAATGAGAATGAAGACACCTTATGTGATGTGATCATATAAGACTAGACCCATATAGAAATGAATTTCTTATAATATCTGTTCAATAATGAAATTCATTTCAATCTACTAGATGGTCATATATGGATTGATATGAATCCTAAGTGTAATAAGAACTCATGCATGTTAGGCTATGTCTTTTGATTTACAAAGGTGGGGTTGACGTATAAATCTTGACCAATAGTTACGCATTTTGAGGACATGATTTGGTGTATAGCTGATGACGTTTTACATAGATATGAAGTTCACTCCCTCTTGCAAGAAGTAGATGAGCATCTCCATTAAGGGTTGATTCGATACTTGAATGATTAGAGCGCTCAAGTCTTTCTATTATGAATAGAAAGATTAACATTCATAATAGTTATGAATAAATCGTTCATTAAAGAATCAATGGTATTTAAGGTAAAAATAATTAGAAGGGTATAACAGATATTTTGACCCGGCTCTAATTATGAGATACTCGTGAATGGTCAATTCGTATGTAATGACTATATCAATGGACACCGCGTAGCTCGACTAATTTTATATATATACAGCGACGAGAGTGCAACTTTATATTTTTAGTGGAATAACCTAAAATTAATAATTTGAAATATTTAATTAAAAAGTTTAATTAATATTCTAGGATTATTAGAGCTCGAAACTGTTAGTCCATTTGGTCCCCGTGCTAGTTCGAAATACTATAACAAATTTAATATAATTGGATAGTCCAATTATTAACTCACTTGCAATGATAATAATAATATAATTAATAATATATGTCACAGTTGGAACTTATATTATATTTAATATAAAATTTTCTTTATTGTGAATGATTATAAGATAATCATCTATTATTATAAAATCTTGTAATTATTAAATTATATTTTGTATATATTTTAATATTTATAATTTTGGAAATGAATGAATTTAAATTATGACTTTAAATTCATCATTATGAAAATGAAAGTTACAAGATTTCTCTTTGACAACATGTTTATGTTTTTATGAAGATATTAAAAAAAAAAAATTCAATTTTGCCATCATTAGGCCATGTTGGCCGAAAATGTGATAGGGGAAGGGTAAGATTTTTTTTTTTTTTTTTTTGGTGATTTGATTACAAAATAAAATCATAGACATAAAAATGAAAAAATATTTTTCTTTTGAGGTCTCTCTCATTTTTCTTATCCCTACCCTCCCTAAGTCTTTTGGTTTCTCTCAAGTGTTGAAAAACAAAGAAAAACAAAAACTGTGTGATAACTTTAATCTCTAAATATTTAGGGATTTATTTTGTGAGTGAAGTCTACTCCTCCTTTTGTTGTTTGCGAGCCATAGTACGGAAGACTATTTGGAAAATAAAACAAAACTCATTTCTCTCCCTCTTTGTTTGTCATGGCAGTGAGCAGAAAAATTTACTCACAACCACCATTTGTATTGCTTGTCATATTTGACATATTTGACATTTTCCTCAGGTGTTTTGTCATAGAAAACTCATAGCGATTCTTGTATGTGTCAAACTTGATCGTGAGTGATATAAGTTTAGTTATTGACATATAACCAAACTTCTCGCCTAATGTAAACCACATGTCCTTGGTCAGTTCAAAATTCCTGAACTCTTTCATAATGTCATTATCCATGATGCTTAGCAATATAATACGAGCAGTGAAGTTTTTCTTCTAGGCCTCATAAGCCTCATGCTCTCACATGTGTTGGGTCGTGTCATCTTCAGGTTCATCCATGCTCATTGTCAGGACTTTAAGAACCTCTTGTTCTTTTAGCATATACTGGATTTTCATATTCCATATTTCAAAATGGTCATCATTCAGTTTCTCACATTTGTCGAGTTCGGCGATAATATTCTTTATGCGCAAGTAATGTCAAAACACAAAATCTTATATAGATATTCATGCAGAACTATTAATACTTTGACTTTACATGTAAATAATTTATCATGATTTATATCATATTCAATAAAATTTCACAATGAATTTATAATCAAAAGGTCTCTATGTTTCTAATCATCATCTAAGCTCACAAAGTGAAATATCTATTAACATAATATATCATCCAAATTTGTATTATAAAAATTACTTAAATAAATGAGAAATTTATATCTTTTTATCACTAAACAATCAAAAGAATATGTACTTCATCATGTAATTTAATTAATAAAATTAAAGAATAAAATGAAAAATAACATATTCAATAAAAACAAAATAAACAACAACGTTTATATTTACAATGATAAAAGAAAACGATAAATAGTTATATATAAAAAAAAAACTAGTATCTAATACTAATGATTTCACTAGTATCATGGTCCCAAATAATGTGTGTCTTAAGATAAAAATCCTTAAACTCTTGGGGTAACTCATAATTGATCTTGGACAGCCATCTAAATCCTATAACAAATTCAGGATCGTGACGATAACTTCGGGATATCAAAGGAATTGCCGTATTTTTTGCTTTAGTATGATATACTCAATTGTAAACCTCTCAATAGTGATATTTTACTGAACAATTAGTTATTTTATTTGAATTAATAATTCTTAAATATCAGTTATCTGTATTTGCTACATCTCAGGGAAAGTGTTATGTAGCAATATGAGTCTATTAGGTTGCCATATCAAATTATCTTCCCAAATTGACTCTTGTAACATATAATTGAATTTGATGATATAAGAGATCATATCATCACTTTCACTCATCCAATAATTACCCATTTCAAACAACATATCTTTTGATCTTTATCTATGTTCGGATTTCATAACCCTTCTTACATTTTTTAAATGTCACACCATGATTTTCTTGTAACAATATAAGAAAAAAATCAGTGTAATAAAAGCACAAAGTCACATTAGCAACAATAAATATCATACAAATATTCGGTAAAGTACATAAACATAGAGTTTATGTAGTAAAATAAATTTATCATTATGGATTATAATGGTGAGAACAATAATGCAAAAAAAAGATTAGACATTAATTTATTCATGATGGATCGGAATTACCGAAGAAACTGATGCAGATACGAACTCACACATACGTCACCAGCTGTTTCGCGTGGCCACGCGCTTCCACGCGTTTCACACGTGTCTCACTCACTTTCATGTGCGCGTGCACGTTACATAAAACAGACGACATGTCATCTTCTTTTTGTGTATTCGTATGGCATGTCATTTATTGAAAATGTAACTAATCGACATATCGGTTAATCCCATAATAACCATTTCTTTCTAACATAAACCGACATATCGTCTGATTCAGTGCTGACCGTACGATATGTCGTACGATTTGTACTGGTTTAGCCACTAAGATCAGACAACATGTTGTCTGAAACTAAAGAATACAAATGATATGCCGTTTCTGTCATCTGGGTAAAATTAGATTCAACTAACCAACTTCTAGGGTTCATATCTTAATCAATTTTAATCCAAATTATAAAAATGATATACGGACTTAAAAATCAAATATCTTAGCTTTCAAAACATCTTAGAACATGTCACTTGATAAGTGCGGTTTATACCCACTTATTCCGACATCCTTAGTCTATTATTTTGTAATGGTTTGAGTCATTTAGTGTCATTTATAGTTCATTTTATGTATTGTTTGTAGGAAGCATTAGAACATGAAGAATGTACCAATTACGCGTGTTTCGGGACTTATTGGAAGCATCAGACTCAAGAACAGGCAAAACCAGCATCATCTACTCACTGAATTTAAAAAGGCTATAACTTTTGATCTAGAAAGACTTATGAGACCCATGATTATCAATTTGCATCTACTCAAAGAGATCTATGCGTTTAATACAAAATCAAGGGGCTTTGGCGCCGCGGCGCCCCGCGCACACCATAAATATGATTTTAGGGTTTTTTTAGATGTTTAATGACCCCAAGACTTTATTATAAATACATTAGTTCGTCCAAACTTAAAAGAGGAGGCTAATACACAGCACAAAATACCAAAATACATATTTTAGAGAGATCCAAGGAGTAGGATTGAAGAGCGACAAGAGGAGACGAAGGCGGTGACGTCTGAAGAGGAAGAGATTCAATTCGTATTTTATCTTATTGTTTCTTTCTTAGAACTCTAATGATTTCCATTAGATTCATGACTTTGCTTTCATTGTTTTTATCTATTGTCAGAATGATGTAACTGATGTTTGAACCTTTGTTTTAATTGTTAATTTTGTTATGAAGTTTTATTAGTTTATTTGTATTCTTTTGAGTTTAATACTTTGTGTTTGCTGGCCACAAATATGATGATATATGTTTAGAATCTATCACTCGAGAGAGATGATTTTGAATAGATCTAGAGAATATAACTTAGGAGTTTTATAAAGTTCGAGAGAATATATAAGTTCATTTGAAGTCGTTAATATAGAATCACAAAGCGTAATGAGTTGTTAACTACTAGATTTTTATAGAGATATCGAAGTCTGTAGTTGATGATATTTTCACTGATGCTCGAGAGATGGAGTAGATATTTTCGGAGTCTTGACTTATAAACAATATAACTGAACAAAGATTAATTGGCATGACAAATACATAGGCGACAACTAGGTGAAATCAATATCTAGAATCTCTATCATATTAGTCCCTCATATATATTATTTTTATATTTTTTTCTTAAAATCTTTATTATTTGTTTTCTAAATAAAGTTAGGACTATCAATTGTAGCATTTAGTGCGAGTTAACGCAATCCCTGTGGGTTCGACACTCTAAACTTATTTATACTAAAACTTGACTCCGTACACTTGCGGTACGATATAAAATATCACAACACCACTAGTAATTTTGTACAGTACAATATCAAGGCCCAAAATTGGACGAAATTCATTCAGGAAAAAAAATGAAAAAGTTTAAAATTTCTTCATTTTTCATACATAATCTGAATTTTAATGCTATAATATCACTGTTAGAATTCATCCCTTGCATTTATAAAATAAATCCATGTTCAAAGTTTGTGGAAAATTCATCAAAATCTTAAGAAAAAAAAAACCTAATATTTATTAATAGTCATTAATTTGATCACATATTAAATGAATCAAATCATGTAAAATCACAGCATAATTACTTACTTATTTTACAGAGATTTTTATAGTTTGAAACCTACTACTTTCATCATCATCATTTTTTGACTTCCATTTATAAGAAGCCAAAGGGTGATTGCATGGGAAGTATATTAACTTGCCATGCAAATTAGCATCTAACAAAAATTAAGTGTATAAATTTTTTAGTTTAAATTCAGTTGATGAAATTTTTTAAATACTATTTTCAATAAGAATTGGCTCAAATCCTCCTTGCATTGCAAAATAGTTAATGATCCATTAAGTTTTCCAAAAATGAAAAAGAACAAAGAAACTTTAAAACATGTTGATGGTGTTTTCAGGCACTATGTTATTTAAGCAGCACGATAGGGGTAAAAAAGGTAATTCACTTCTCAGTCAAGATTATTAATGCCGACCCTACCACTAAAGAGTCAACAGTAAGGGGCCGGGAACTTTACGGTTAGTGACCGAGCACTTGAGTTCAAGATGACCAGGCAATTATCAGGTCGACAGCAGCATTCTCAGTACAAAAGACTATTATGACCGACCACATGAAGACCGAGCATAGGGCAAGACATGTTCGGGAAGATAAGGCATTCTATCCATACAAGATAAGATAATAAGTTATCATACTTTCATGGGGTAAACTAGTAAGTCAATGTCCTAGTATGATAAAGGAAGTAAAGATAGTTTTTGACTAGGAATCCTTATGGGAAAGAGAAATTGTTTCAACTAGGAAACCCTTGTAAAAGAAGGAATCTGATTTCTGCACTATTATAAATAGGAGGGTAGAGTATGCTTAAGGGGAGGAGAATAGAAATGAGAACCAAGATCAGGATCAGAATCACCAAGCTCTGACTTGTAAAACACAAAGAACGGTCTGAGAAGCGCATTTGAATAATAAAAAGTATCATCATTTTTGTGCCCGTGGACGTAGGTCGGACCAAGATCCGCCGAACCACGTTAAATCTTCTTGTCGATTGGCGTATTATTTGTCTTTTGCTAAGTTTGCTTTTGGTCCCCCATAACCAAACAAATTCACTATTGAGGGAGGATTGTCTCGGGAGTAATATTCTCATATTGCCCTGAGACCAAAATCAGCCGTCAACAGTTGGCGCCGTCTGTGGGGAACTCAACAAAAAGCGGTTCGCATAGTAAGACGATGGCAGAAGGCGGAAATCACCAATCGTCGGGGAATCCGGCCACATATTGGATGAAGAAGATAGAAGAAAGCATAAGGAAGGACATTGAGGATAGTCAGGCCCTCCTAAAAACCATGATGGACCGACTAGAGAGAATGGAAGGGGGGAACCGCGAGAAGCCTGAAACTAGAGCTAATCAAAGAAGAGGAGAGATAGCAGATGGAAAAAGGGTTGTGGATACAAGTGAGGACGATGGACTTATGAGGATGGGGCCTTACGGGATATAATCCATAGTTGTGGAAGAAGATTCACAAGCAGATGACACATGTGAAGAAGAAGAAGAGAGACGTTCGACAGATTCCTCTTATGATAGTCTCCGCTACACAAGAAGAGGAGACACATAGTACGACGAGACCGTTCGGGAGATCCCAATGCGTGAGGAACACCGCACCCGTGACAACAGACATGAAGAAGAGCACATAAGGCAACATGGAGGCCCAGATAGCAAGGTAAAATCTTGGTTAAAGAAAGAGATGGCCAAGTGGGGGCAAGCCTCAAAACAGGTACAGGAGACGCCCGGGATGACAAGAGGAAACCCCAATCACAGAAGAAATAAAATCAGCAAAATTCCCGAAAAGGTTCAACATACCGACCATGACGCCCTACAAAGGCCATACCGATCCAAAAACCCATATTGAGAGCTTTGTACTATTGATGGAGGTCCAATGAGTGATAGAGGACGCCGTGTGCAAGATATTCCCCCTAACATTTGGTGGATCCGCCATTTTATGGTATAGAAGTCTAGCCCCATGGAGCATCAGTAGCTTTGCACAACTCAGAAAGTCGTTCGTACGGCACTTCAAAGGGGCTTGCGCCCCTAAAAAGACAATCGGAGAGTTGAGACTCATGAAGCAGGGAGACGACGAGCCCCTAAAAAACCTTTATTGAGAGGTATCACAACATGGTACTCGAAGTCGGGGGTATGATTCTCCCGAGGCCTTGGAAAGCCTGAAGGGAGCTTTAAAAGTCGGAAGACTGTGGACCCACCTAAGAATCCAAGGCACCCAGACCATGCAACCGCCCTGGAGGTGGCCCAGAAGTTCATTTCGTTAGAAAACGAGGAGAAAATCTCCCAGAGGGGGAAGACTATCAGAGAGAGGACAATGAGGGCAGAGGCCCCCCGACGAGCAGACATGGAGCCCAAAAAACCACCCCCGAAGCACAAGGAATTCAAGCCGATACCTCGGAACAACCAGGAAAGAGGAGCCCTGACCCAAGTAAATTATGTCTTCAGAGAAGATGCGTACATTCCCCTGAAAAAGCCGCTGGGGCAAATCGTCATGGAGATCCAAGGAAAATGCCTCTTAATAGAACCTGACCCCAGGAGATTCCCCCCTGATAAGAGAAATCAAAAAGCCTATTGCGTACATCATAGTCTGAAAGGACACGCGACAGATAGGTGCAAAGATTTGCGGGAACAGATGGAAGACCTGGCGAGGAATAGATATTTAAACAAATTTATTGACCATGAAGTCATGACGGCTAGGCAGAGGGCGCATGACCGACAGATAAATATCATCGCAGGAGGGAAAACCCTGGCCGGAGATTCTAATCGGTCGAGAAAAAACTATAGCAGAGCTCGGGGGACAGACGTGCTAGAAACAAAACAGGCCCCGGGATTACAAAGTGGGCGGTCGGTACCAATAATGTTCACCGACGAGGACACCTAAGAGGTAAGCTTCCCCCACGAAGATGCGTTAATTATCAAGGCAGTAATCGGCGGCTCTGAGGTGAACAGAATCCTGGTGGACCCCGGGAGTGCGGTAGACATATTCTCCAAAGAGGCCCTGGACAGCCTTGAAGTAGAGTATGCGGCTCTGACCAACGATAGCACCCCCTTATATGGCTTCGGGGGCTCAACGGTCGTCCCGTTAGGGAGGATACAGTTAGCAGTAACAATCGGGACTCATCCCGAACTCGGACAATCATGATAAATTTCACCGTAGTGGACTGCCTGAACAGCTACCAAGTCATCGTTGGTCGGCCTTTCATGATGAAGACAAGGGCCGCAATGTCTTACTATCACTTGAAACTAAAATTCCCTACCCGGGAAGGGATCGAGATTGTTTGCGGAAGTCAGAAGGCAGCCCGCAGCTGCTTTGCAACTCTTTCATGAGAAACCCTCTGCATTGAGGAGGGTACCAAAAAACGGCAAAGGAATGAAGACGGAGGAAAAGCCAGTGGAGATCCTAGTCCTCGGCCAAACAGAATTGCCCGACTAGCGGCGGTTGAGGAATTAGAAGGGATAGAACTCTTCGGACCAGGAAAAAACATAAAGATAGGGGGAGGCTTGGACAAGACCCTGAGACAAAGCCTACTAGAATGTCTAAAAGAGTATCCGGACATCTTCGCACGGGGGACATACTCGACGCCCACTACAAAAGACAGTTGGCACCAAGGCCACTTCATTATTCGGCTCGGGGCTGGAGTTTGTTCCGCCGAGGCCACTTCAACAATCGGCTCGGGGCTAGAGTTTGTTCCGCCGAGGCCCCTTCAACAATCGGCTCGGGGCTGAAGTTCGTTCTGCCGAGGCCTCTTCATCGGCTCGGGGCTGGATCTCATTGCGCCGAGGCTGCTATACTATTCGACTCAGGGTTCGGGTTACGTCCCACCGAGTCGTGCTTATTGGCCTGGGGACGGAACATTCCCCCAGAACCAAGTGTCTCTGTTAGCTCGGGGTCCTCGGAATATTCAGGGACATACTCGATGCATAGGATCCGTGAGAAGCATAGCACGGGGATGGATGATACCCCCGTGGCGATTGCTTACTCCAGTGTTACCGAACATAAGGAGGAATGTGCCCTTAATGTTTCGAACACTCTCTGATCCTCACTTACCCGATGTAATGGATCCGTGGGAAAGCATAGCACGGGAAGTGATGATGCCCCCGTGACGATTGCTAGCTCCAGTGATATCGGACCTAAGGAGGGATGTGCCCTTAGTGTCCCGAACACTCTTTGATCCATTCATCATTTGGATCCAAGAGAGGTGCAGCACGGGGAGGCGTTGTGCCCCTGTGGCGTGTGCATACTCCAGCGCGGTAAGGAGGACCCCCCACACAAATACACAGGCTCCACAGTGACCTGACGTATAGAGGATGTGCCCTTACCATTTTAAACGCTCTACTGATCCAAATCCTGGTTCGCCGGGACACTGACTTGAAAGATTCAGAATTATGTTTTGGAGACCTCGGACAGGACGCTGTTTTGAGGCATCTGTGTTGTTGTTTATACTTGCGAAACGTTTTGTTTTGGGATAAGTGATAAGTCGCCCCCGCCTGTTAATTTTATTTTCCAGAGATTTATTTTTTTTTTCACTGGTCTGGTAAGGGGACGCCCGTGCCAGATTCGGTAGGGTTTCAAAAGGTTGATTCACTTCCCTTCTGAATAAGTCCCACTTGATTAATCGGCTCGGGGCTGGATTCTTTCCGCCGAGGCCACTTGATTAATCGGCTCGAGGCTGGATTCATTCCGCCGAGGCCGCTTGGTTAATCGACTCAAGGCTAGATTCGTTCCGCCGAGGTCAGATGTTTTCTTTCCGGCTCGGGTCTGCTCTTGTACCGCCGAGATCGATGTTTGTTTCAGCTCGGGGTTGGGGTACGTCCCACTGAGTCAGCCCTTCGGACTGGGGACGTAACATTCCCCCAGGTCCAAGTGCCTTTCTCAGCTCGTGGTTGGGGTATGTCCCACCGAGTCAGCCATTCGGACTGGGGACGTAACATTCCCCCAGGTCCAAGTGCCTTTCTTAGCTCGGGGTCGAGGTACGTCCCACCGAGTCAGCCATTCAGACTGGGGACGTAACATTCCCCCAGGTCCAAGTGCCTTTCTCAGCTAGGGGTTGGGGTACGTCCCACCGAGTCAGCCCTTCGGACTGGGGACATAACATTCCCCCAGGTCCAAAGTGCATCTCTTCATTCGGGGTCGAGTTACGTCCCACCGAGTCAGTCCTTCGGAATGAGGACGTAACATTCCCCCATGTTCGAGCATCTCTCACAGCTCGAGACATGATCACATGCCACAGAGCACATCATCGTTAGCTCAGAGGCAAAATTTTCTCCTCACAATCAAGATTGGATCAGTCAGGGGTCAGGGCCTCTAAACCTCTGGTACAGATATTACAGAGGATGAGTCATTTTTAGTTTGGACAACAAGATGAACTTCATCACCTGATGGAACGACCCAAGTAAGCAATTTGCTTTGAGGTGGAGAATCGTTCAGAATAGGATCAGCATCTCTATTAACCGAGGATATGAAGATAGAAACAGAAGACTTAGTTGATGGCAAAGGCAATTTCTCTGTGATTTCTGGAGCGACCACCAGCAAGGCGATCAGCACACCATCTTTATATAGTTCCCGGCACCAATTTGCATACTCGTTAGAACCGAGAACTAGGGGACATATGTTGATGGTGTTTTCAGGCACTATGTTATTTAAGCAGCACGACAGGGGTAAAAAAGGTAATTCACTTCTCAGTCAAGATTATTAATGCCGACCCGACCACTAAAGAGTCAACAGTAAGGGGCCGGGAACTTTACGGTTAGTGACCGAGCACTTGAGTTCAAGATGACCAGGCAATTATCAGGTCGACAGCAGCATTCTCAGTACAAAAGACTATTATGACCGACCACATGAAGATCGAGCATAGGGCAAGACATGTTCGGGAAGATAAGGCATTTTATCCATACAAGATAAGATAATAAGTTATCATACTTTCATGGGGTAAACTAGTAAGTCAATGTCCTAGTATGATAAAGGAAGTAAATGTAGTTTTTGACTAGGAATCCTTATGGGAAAGGGATATCGTTTCAACTAGGAAACCCTTGTAAAAGAATGAATCTGATTTCTGCACTATTATAAATAGGAGGGTAGAGTATGCTTAAGGGGAGGAGAATAGAAGAGAACTAATATCAGCATCAGAATCATTACCATCAGACTTGTAAAAACCAGAAGCAGAGCCGAGAAGCGTGTTTGAGTAATAAAAGTATCATCCTTTTTGTGCCCGTGGGCGTAGGTCGGACCAAGATCCGCCGAACCACGTTAAATCTCCTTGTCGATTGGCGTATTATTTGTCTTTTGCTAAGTTTGCTTTTGGTCCCCCATAACCAAACAAATTCACTATTGAGGGAGGATTGTCTCGGGAGTAATATTCCCATATTGCCCTGAGACCAAAATCAGCCGTCAACATAACATATTTCTTCTCGAAGAAAGCCCTTTTTTTTCTTTTTTCTTTTTTTATTCCATGGTATCATTTTGATAACATATTCCCAAAACTTACTTACTAAATTATTCCGCTCGTCACTATTCACATAAACGTAGCCATCATATAGTTACACCGATACGCCAATTTGTGATCACAGGAAAAATGAGCGAAACCTTCTAATATTTGGTGAAATTAAGTAAAATCCTTATCATGTTTTAAAATCCGAAATTTAGCGTTAAAAATGCATAATCTAGATCGGAATTTGGGATCTTTAGCCATTCATTTGAAAAGTTATGAATTTTTTTTTGTCTCGCTTCAAAAAATGATATTTACTCGAAATGATTTTTCATCTGGAATCACAATTGAAATGGAACAGTTTAGGACATGATATCATGATTGCTTTCCTTATCTCGTATTTTACATTAAGAACCAAAAATATTTATAGCAAAATCCTATATATGAGATTTGGCTTACTTTTAAAGTCTCATGAGAATTACACTTAAATTCACCAAGCAACAAAGGGTTTTCTCGTGATCATAACATGCCTAATTTTCCCTGTTGGGTAAATGAATTTTTGCTATAACATGCGATATTCTTAACATGTGCATATAGTAACCACCACTAGGCACCATCAACAATGTCAAAAAATTTAAACATCAGAATAAAACTGATAACCTGAATTCTCATGCATGCACAGTTTCAAGCCTTTTTGCCTTGGATTCTCATATTGAAATATCTACAACTACAATATTGATCCTGTTTATGTTTCCTTTTACTGTATGTTACAGTGATTTGGATTCTCTTACCAAACTTGGTATTAAGAAATTGTGACAAGTGTGCATGGGCCTGCTTTGCTTGAAAGCTTCGTATGCTAAAGACTCTTCTGCACTTGCCATCAAAGGGAAGATGATGCAACTTTTACAAGTGGTCTCTGACCTTTGAGATGCATGCTTTCTTCTTTATCTTCTCTCTCTTTTTTCATTAATTTCCAAAATGCATACAATAGTTTTGATGTCATTGGCTCAACAATGTCCTCCACTAAGCTTGGAATCAAAATTTTCTTTTAATTTCACAATAATAGAGTAGTTCTCCTCGAGGGGCGTGACTTGATAGTGTAGGGTTCATGGTCTAATCTTCAGGTTCTGGGTTCGAATCCAAAGAGTATGTTTCTTGTAAGAGTTTGGGACAGCCGGGGGTTTTATCTGCTCCGCTTAAACCCGAAACAGGTGGTTTGGCGGTGGGGTTTCCGATGATTTCAAAATAATAATAATAATAGAGTAGTTATATATACATATAATGGGATGATAAATGATGGCAAAAATTAATAATAAAATATACATATTATATTATTAAAAAAAATATTTTTTTACACAAAATATATGTATTTTATGACTAGTTAAATTATTACCCTTTTATTACCTTTATACGTTTATCATTTTTCATAATATTTGGATCATGAATATTACTGTATCAGATAGTTCTCAATATGCATGTGGAATTCAGTGCCTCAGATGGAGGCACTACTGAGTGCCTCAAAATGCCTCAGTAGTGCCTCAACTCAATATGCATGTGGAAATTATTATAATAATAAATAAAATAATGCCCTAGCTAGCAAAAGAATCAGGAATTGACACTGCAGAGCATTATTTTATTTTCTTGTTCGGATAAAATATTTCTTTCATAAAGAAGAGAAACTATGTGTCGATTTTTCATAAAGTATAATAAAGTCTGTTTAAAAAAGGAAAGAAAGAAAAAAAATGCTTTACGAAAACTTTAAATATGATCATGAAGGGAAATTAAAACAGAACAAGTAAAGCAGATAAAAGGAATGTACATAAAAGGTGTATTTGTAATCAAAATCAAGCACAAGAGACCACGGGGGTCATAATCTTTTGGCAGCTTGCACTATAGACAAACTAAAGATTATGGACTTCCACGGGTAATTTTGGACATTCTCAAATGTTAGGATAGAGATATTGGTAATTTCTGTTTTGATTTCGCTCTCAGATAGAAGATTATTGAATAGTTAAACTTATGTATTATTTGGTATAGAGTTTTGGTGAGTTTATAAACTAGTTTATATTCTCATTATAATACTTATAAGTTAATTTATACTTTCAATCAATAGTTTCTATCAAACTGTACCTTATAATTAGTAATTAGAGTTGTAAAGTGTAAGGATATTCCGGATGATATTAAGTTGTACATCAATTTATTAATGAATAATTACCTTTTATTAAAAGAAGAAGAAGAAGAAGAAGATTATGGACCTATTTGATCACACAAACAAACTATGCCATTATTTGAGATAAAAAGTTATAGTTAGTAATTAGAGTTGTAAAGTCTATATTGAGACATTCCAGATTATATTAAGTTGTACATCAATTAATTAATGAATGATTACCTTTCATCACAACAACAACAACAAAAAGAAAAAAAAAAGAAGAAGAAGAAGAAGAAGAAGAAAAAATTATGGACTTATTAGATCACATAAACAAATTATGCTATTATTTGAGATAAAATAAAATATCAAGATCCCCCTATGTTATTATCAGTTTAATTTTTATTAGAATTGTGCCGTGGTGTAACTGGTGTTGAGTATCTGGTCGGCATAGTGGTTGAATTTTATTTTATTTTATTTTATTTTTAGACTTTGAGTTAGTTTGTTATTGTATTAAACACTTTTATTTAATATAATACTCTCATGGCATATGATTTGAAAAAAATTTAAATGTTAAAATAGTTGAGATGTAAGTTTTGTTTTAATGCTTTACTAGTTGTTAAGCAGATTTACATAAAAAAAATTAAAAAAACAAATGATTTTAATCAGTGTAAATACCCCCATGGCAAACAGGCATATTAATTGAAATATTTTTACTATTTGATTTTCTTTGACTTATGAAAAGCCTACAGAAAGTTGGCACAGCTACAAAAATGATAATAATTAAAAAAAAAAAAAAATTAGGGCTTTGACAAAACAAAACCATTGTATGTAACCAGTAACGAGTAAATCCGCATGCTTTTGAAAGGATAATTAAAGGCTATTAAAGCTACTGTAATTGAAAATTGAAGCCATAATGTGTGACAGATGGGACTAATACTATTGAATGTTATATGAAAAATTGATATATTATAGTTCCTGTAACTCTTCCTGAATCAAAAGTTATGACCGTTTGAAATTTTTTGTGTGACTGGAAAATTATGGACGAATGAAATTGATTTTTTTTTTTGAAATTTTGACTCTAATGACTCGCAAATTTCAAGAATTGAATCCTATATGCTATTATCATGCAAGAACATCATAATAACATTCAAGATTCAGTCATAAACATGCAAAATACAAAGAAAATAACATAAAAATTTGACTATGCACAGATTTTGAAACTGACACAAATCTGATTTACATAGAGTGCGTAGGAGTATAATATCAGACAGGGATGCAAAGTTCTCAAGTCACTTTTGGAAAATTTAATGGGATAAGATGAGAACTAAACTTTTGTTTTCCATCACCTGTCACCCACTGACTAATGGTCAATCCGAAGTCATCAATAGGACTTTGTCTCAACTCCTCCATACTATTATTTCTAAGAATTTGAAGTCATGAAAAGAATGTTTGCCTTTCCTTGAGTTTGCATATAATCGTAGTACTCATTCCACTACTTCTTATTCTCTTTTTGAAATTGTGTATGGATTTAACTCATTAACGCCTATGGATTTATTGCATTGCCCGTTGATGAGAGGGTCAATTTGGATGGTAATTGCAAGGACGACTTGGTCAAATCTATTCATGAGAAAGCACAAAGGTACATTGAAAAGAAGAACGAACAATATACCTCACATGCCAACAAGGGCATACGCTATTTAGCATTCGAACCAGGTGATTGGGTTTGGGTGCACATGCGCAGAGAAAAATTCCCAAAACAACGGTAGTCTAAGCTCCAACCAAGAGGCGATGGCCCATTTCATATACTTGAGAAGATCAATGACAACACCTATAAAGTAGATCTACCAGGTGAGTATAATATTTCTGCTTCATTTAATATTTTTGATCTATCTTTGTTTGATGCAGATTCGAGGTCGAATCCTTTTAAGAAGAGAGGGAATTATGCGATCTAGGATGCAGCCCATGAGGCACAAGGACGGACCACTGCCGTGTATGTTCCAGAGGGCCCAATTGTTAGGGTTGGTGCTCTGAGCGTCAATTTCTCTGGTATTTCCTTGTAAATACTTGTATAAATATTTTATTATGAATAAAATAAACAGTTTCTATGATATGACTTCTTTTATTATATGGTAAAGACGCAAATGACATTATAATGATTGGTTATGATACTGTTACAAAAGTATCGCAACTGACATTGAGTTTTATCGTAACATCATTATTCTTGAATTGTTCCTGGTCAAGGTTTACATTACTTGGTCAGTTAAGTAAACCCGCAGAGACTGGTACATGTCGTATATTCGAATATTGGATGCCAATGGTTTATTAATGAACTATGAGTCTCAAGAGACTCATATAGACATGTAGGTGTTTATATTGGATAAACGCTGAACGACTCACCGAAGATTCTTAATAGATAGTACACCAACGTCAATAAGAATCTTTCCGGGTTGAGTAGCATAGTGATCCTTTGACTTGAGATACCACTGTGGATGTATGAGGTATCCTCCACACTTTGATGGCAATCACTTCACCGATCTATTTAGATCAGACCTCCGCTTGTTCGTTGGGTGTGGACTGATCCTCAGGACATCCTGTGTGTATCAAGAAAGGATCCGTCAGTTCTGTGTACAGAGCATAGGTATTCATTTTGAGATTAGTAATCTGTTAAATCCATGGGCGCGTGGCGCACTGTAGAAGTAAGTTCTAAGTGTTATTAAGAGATCGCTAATAGATACGTCGACGAGATTATACCTATAGAGATTTGATGTTTATATCTATATCTTTGGGATAATCCGGATACCTGTGACAGAGGGATTATACGTATGCGATGACCTCGACCTGTATGATTCAGCGAGTTTATCCGTGGTCGTCATAATTACGGGTGGGTAGATTATAGACACGAATTGGATTTCGTAACGGATATGCCTGAATCTAGAGAGTCTCACTAATGAAATATACTCGTAGAGTACTAGAGAAACTTTTATAAATAACATTGATTATTTATAAATTATTTAACGGTTAAACGAAAGATACATGCTTAAAGGGTTATTCGGCCGTTTTCCAGTTAGTGTGTATTTAGATTAAATACTTGATTTTATTAAATACACATTAATTATTTGTCAAATAAAGTATTTGACATATGTTCCAAATATATGTATTATAGAATAGTTAAATTAAATATGATACATGTTCTATAGATATTTGTATTTAGTATTTATTTAATTATTTAATGGTTAAATAATTGGAATAATCTATACATTTATCTTTATCATAATCAAGTTTATTCATGAATAAATATGATTGGTGCACATGTATTATTTACTTTAATGAAATGGTAGTCAATTTGGATTTTAATTCTTTAATTCTTGATTAGAAAATTGAAAAATCCAAATTACCAATTTTGCCCTTGGAAAGTCGGCAACCCTAGGAATAAAAGGTTTTATTTTTTCATTTGCTTTAAGAAAAAGTGTTAAGTTTCCAAAATATTACAAAAGAGAAGTTGAGAGGAAAAGGAAAAGAAAAGGAAGAAGATTTGAAGAAATCTAAAAACTTGTAAGTTTTTCCATTCCTTTTTAACTAGAGAAATATTTTTATGGTTCCAAGCTATTACATATGATGTTTGATTGTTTCTCTACTCTTTTAACTTTGTAATATGATGGTTGGAAACATGAATGAAAGATGTGAGCATGTATGTTAACAAAGAAAGCTTATAAAGCGTTATTAAGCTATCTTTAGTCATTAGATGACTTGGTTGCCATTTTAGAGTTGTTAGGCCACTCAATGATGACCTAGAACTGTTCTTGAGTTGTTTCAAAGTGGTGAGACTTGTTTGATGTTGTAGAGATTAGATGAAAGTATTGGATTGCATTAATTTGGTGTAATTTGTTCAATTTATTGAATTTATAAAATTAGGGTTTATACCCTTTCCAAATTTGGGGATTTTCATATATGTATTGTGTAATGATGTATATATGATGTATATTTAATTTGGTATTGATTGGATTTGATCTTGACTTATTTTGAACAAGATTGGACTAAAATGCATAAAATTGAAACCTTATGGCTTTCATGGCAATTTGAAGAAAATATAGTATTTTCGGTTTCTAATGTGTTTTGATGTGTATAACATGTTTAAATCATTTTGTTAGTGATTCAGAATCACCTAATTATGTATTTGACAAATTAGGACTAAAATGATCAAAACGCAAAGTTTAAGGGCATTTCGGCAATATTGAAAAATTCTGATTTTTTTGGGTAAAAATCTGTTTTGTTGAGTATTGAGTGATTAAAATAAATTAGTTTATTTTAATTACCCAAGAAAAATAAAAGAGATCAGAAAATTTGATTTTCTGGCATTCCGCTGCGTTACCCGAAATACTGCCTAAAACCCCAACACCAATCACTAGGTCTCGAGCTAAGAGGATCCAAGAAATAATGCATGGACTAGTTTAAAGGGTCATATCCGACTATTCACCACTCGAAGTGTGAGCCTCTACTACATCGAATATGGGTTTGAAGATGGACGATCTTATGAGGGTGAACCTTATTCAGGCAGTGGAGCAGCTTGATATTTAGGCCTACTTTAGCGCATTTATTTAATTGTTTATTGTTATTTTATTTGGGCTTGACATTTGTTATAATTTGGGCTTTTTATTTTTTTACTATTGTGTTACTTATGGTCTATTATTATGTTTGGGAATTAGGTTAAGCATGCATGAGTATGCATGTGGCGTTAGCCTATGTTAGTTTTAGGATACACGCATGTTAGTGTATGAGTAGTTTTGTCTTTTCTTATTTGTGGGATTAAGGTGTTGGTTAAAACTTCCTTATAAAAGGCTAACGTTGGCTCTGATTTTAAAATAATGTATCTTTTAATAAAATACATATTTTCATGAGATTGTGAGTAGCCATCAACTTGTTCTCATTGATTTTGACTTATCAAAGGTTTGCTAACCTTTTGTGGCGCCCCCATTACTACTATAGATTTATGTTGCTTGTTCTTCAGAGATTTAGATTTTGAGACTAAACTATCTTGGCTTTCTTGGGAATGATTTCAATCTCGTGTGGGTTTGTTTGGCTTTTTCCAGGCAGGTTTTCGTCAGGAAGATAGAAACCAATATTCTTTACCAGTCGTATATTGTTAAATGCATAAACCAGATACATGGCAGCTGAGAAACTGATCATTGCCTTACACCACGAGAATGAGAAGTTCCGGCATTATTTTGAGGTTCATAAGATCATAGCAGTCGCCTCCTATCCACTACGATATACCATCAGTAAGTCAGACGTGATGGGAAGAGTATGGAGAATATCAATGAAACTCTCTCTCTATGATATTGAGTACCGACCCCGGACTGTCAGGAAGGGCCATATGTTAGCTGATTTCCTGCTTGAGTGCGATCCTAATCTAGAGGATGAAACTTTACGCTCATCTAACATGAAAAGTGAAGCACAAAGGCTATATATAGATGGATCCAGCAATCAAGCCGGAGCAAGAGTTGGTCCGTATCTTGTGAGCCAGAAGATTTAACAATTGAAAAATCTATCCAATTGTTATTTCCAACCATTAATAATGAAGCGGAATAAGAAGCACTAATCACATGGATGATGAAGGCTTCAACTACAATAGAACTACTGAATATGCAGGGTTTTTTTTATGCTGTTGCCATTGGCATAACAAATAAACTGAGGAGGACTGGGAAACCTCTAAGGATCTTTCAGAAGTAAGGAGGGTTAGGATTCAGGGCCCAATGATTATGTTGGCAAAGTGCCCAGTGTAAAAAAATAGATGTTTACAGTGATTCGGACTTAGTAGTTTCGCAACGGCACATAGACTTTGTAGTAAAGAAAGCCAGATGGATGATTACTTGAACCTTTCCAAATAATTAGTGTCAAATTTTGAAGAGTTTCGGATCCATCAAATTTCACGGGTCGAGAACTCAAAAGCATATCGCTTGGCCACAATGGCTTCAAGAGCAGTTAAGGCTTTATGGAGAGAAACATGTATAGCCACCATATCCGAGCCCTCAATCTCTAAAAAAGAATTGGTGATTGGGAATGTGGGTTCAGACTGTTCATGGATGGACCCATACATTGAGTATTTACAACACCAAACACTTTCGGAAGGCCCAAGCGAAGCTTGCCGGATACAGCAGAAATCCAAGAGGTATTGCTAGATAGTCGGATAGCTATACATAAGTTCTTATTCCAAACTTTTTAAATATTTGACCAAACAACAAGCATTAGAAGCATTATCGGAAGTACATGAAAGCCAAGTTGGGAATCACTCTAAAGGTAAGGCACTACAACAGAAAGTGGTCGGGGTTGGGTATTATTGGCCGACTTTACAGAATGATACTGAAGATTTTATCAGGAAATGTCAATGGTTCCAGAAGCATGCCAATAGAATCTATCTTCCAGTGGATGACTTACTAACAATGGCCACACATTGGCTGTTATTCCAATAAGGGATGGACATAGTTGGCACATTGTCTGTTTCCATGAAATGAGTCAGATTTATGCTGTTATGGACATATTACTTCACCAAGTGGGTAGAAAGCGGAATCCTACAAGACTATTATCGGCAAAGAAGGGGTCAAGTTCTTGAGAAACCAAATCATAACAAGATTTAGCCTTCCTCAGACCCTAGTCAGGAACAATGGTAAATAATTCCAGAATGTAGTAGTTGAAGATTTCTATAGAGAGAATGGAATTCACAAGGATTTCATCCTGGAGTTACCTCAATCCAAAGGCCAAGCATATATCACAAACCGGAACATCCTAAGAAATTTGAAGAAAGAATTAGAAGGCATGAATGAGAGATGGCTTGAGGATTTTCCCAATGTTATGTGGGCTTACAAAACTATTGAGCGCAAGCCCATCAGAAACTCTCATTATTCACTTATTTACGGGATGGATGTCATACTACCCACCGAGGCCATATTGCCCACACTGAGAAGTAGATTGGCGCAGCTACCATACATCACAAGAGTTATACCTTGAGCTGTTAGAAGAAGATCGAGATGCTGCCGCCATTCATCTTGAGGCATATAGAAGAAGCCTAGAAAGGAAATACAACAGAAGAGTCTGGAAAAGGAGTTTCTCCCGAGTGATCTTGCCTTCTGAGAAGCCCTTGATATCTGAAAAAGAACCAAACGTCGGAAAGCTTGTCGAGGTATAGGAAGGCCCCTTGAGGATTTCAAAGGTTTTAGAAAAGTGAGCCTACGTGTTAAAGACCTTAGGGGACAGTTCATCTCGTCTACTTGGAATATTGCTAAACTTAAGAAGTTTTACTTTTAAAGTGTATGGTGAATTGTAAGTAGAAAATGTCATATTTCAATAAGCAAAAAGATAACTTAAAAGCAATGAAGTGTGTTGGTTCCATGTGTGTTGGTAATTTTCGTAACAAAATAATTTCAATTGAGTTGTAATGAGTCTTGAAGATCTCAGATCAATTGGACTAGTATTTGGAAGGCATTGCATGAGGATATCAGAAGCTCGTTTGTGCTGCATTCGTTATTGTGTTCGAATGAGGTCTGTTAGTGTCACGTTCGTGCTAACATTCGAACGAAATTGGGCAGAGGCTTCTTGTGCATGGTACGTTCTTCATGCTATACGAACGAAACCTTTTAGAGAGTACCATTCGTCATGTGTTCGTTAGGCTGTTCAAATAGATTTATGAAACATTACGTGTTCGTCACGCGTGCGTTGGCTGTTCGAATGAGATTGCAGGATTTTGTTATTTTTGACATGTTTTCAAGGATTTTCGGGACTGAGAAAACCCTACATATTTAAACACAATCTTAGCCACTTTACCCTTGGTTTGTTGATTTACTGGAAGCATAATTCTCAAAGCTTACACAACTTTTGTTTCATGTCATCACCTTGAAAACTTCTTGATTATACTGTCTTCTATATTTGGTGATCTTGTTCTTTGATAACCATCAAAACAAAGCACAACCATTACCCAATACCCTAATCCTTGAGAGTTATGAGGAAGTGATTGGTAGCCGGAGTTCCGACATCGCTAGTTCACAGATTTATTTCACTCAGAGACTTCAGAGGTTCTAAAAAAGGCTGTTTGGTGCGGGCTCGATGAGTTCTTCGGGTTATTATAATATAGAGGTAATTGAGTTTGCAAAGTTGTTGCCACATGTCTTATACCATCGCTGTAAGTTTTCTCTATTATAGTGGATTCAAGTGGTAGCCTATTCCCGAAGTGATTTTTTAGTCTCAAGAGTTTTTCACTCCATAAAAAAAATCTTGGTGTTAAGTGTTTTACTACTTTGATATATTGCTTTATTATTGCATTAATTCTCATTGTGGCAGTTGGTTAGACTTAAGATGTTTGGACTTAACCATAGACACTATACCTTTGACGTGTCTTAGATATAGTAGATTTAAATAATTCCGCATAAGATCAGAACCTTAGAACCATTTTTAATTTTCCATTGGTATCAGAGCCGAACCTCAATCATTGACCCGTTAACTATGGATAAAGTCAACCATTAAATTTTCCCCCATTCATTGATAAGACAAAGTACCCTCATTAGAAGGTTCACATGAGAGTGTTCCTAAAATCCATAGATGAGAGGGTGTGGATGTCAGTAGAGGATCAGTGGAAACCTCACGTGGTCACAGTTTGTGCTCTTCCCTTAAATATTAACTTACTTGGACCAAAGAGTAGTTTGAAGAGAGTAATAGGAACAACAAAGCCATTAATGTTATTCATGCTGCTGTTTGCTCTACTGAGTTTATAAGAGTCTCTATGTGTGAGATTACCAAAGATTCATGGGCCAACCTTAAGACTGTTCATGAGGGCACACTGTCCATTAAGAATAATAGACTCCAAGAGCTTGTTACTAGGTTTGAAGTTGGTATGATGAAAGAGGATGAAAAGTTTGACGAGTTTGATGCTAAGATTAACGATATTATTAATTCCAAATTTGATTTAGGTGAGACTATTCCTGTTAATAGAATAGTTCGGAAGATCCTTAGATTCTTATCTGAAAAGTTTTTGCTTAAGATCACTGTGATTGACGAGAGTAAAGATTTAGATCACCTAAAACTAGATGACCTTGTAGGAAACCTTCAGGTGTATGAGAGCAAACCTACTGGTTATAGAAAGCCCAATAACATAGCGATGAAAATAGTGAAGGAAAGTTACCCGTGAATAATCCGCTGATGATAAGGATGATTTTCTCACAAATGTTGATATGACTGATGAACATTAAAAGTGTACATTTAATAAAAGGAAAAATAATCATTTTACATTTATAATTTCATTAATCCCCTTAATTTAACGCATTTGTGAAATAAAAATTAAATGTATGTTTGATATATTTTATGGTGATTTTTAATTCTTGTGTAGGTAAAATACTGTTTTGGATGCTCAACGGGAAAATGGACATAAAATTTAGATTTCCAGTACCCAAAAACCAAAAAGAGCATGACAGTTATATTCAAATTGAACTTAGAAAAAATTTACCGTATTTAGATTGGCAACAAAATGAGCTTATAATGTATTTAACTACACATGTATTATATTATTATAATATATATAATATATTTGGGAGGTCCCTCCGAGATTATATATATATATATATAATATTTTGGAGGTCTCACCCAGATTATATATATATTATTATAAAAAATTAAAATAAAAAAGACAAAAGTATAAAAAAACAAAAAACAAAAAAGACAAAAAAATGAAAATAAAAAATAAAAACTAAATCCACCGAAAGTTTGTAAATTGTAAAAATACAAAGGTAATTTTCAAAGCAAGAGATGAGCACCTTTTGGTATAAATAGAGACGCTCACTTCTCATTTCTTCAGCCAGATTCCATAGTTCTCTCTGAGGATTTGTGAAGTCTCATCTATTGTGTGTTTTATTTTTCAATCTTTTTGTAATTTTTTCTTCTATTAATAAAATTATGCATGTTTTATTCAAGCCATGAGTAACTAATTTCTTTTCCATTGGGGCAAAATGATGAAACTATTGGTACAAAAATATAAATAATTTTTACTTATGTTATAAATAAGGATTGTGTTATTTCCCAATTAATAATTGTATTTTTATTATTTCTCATTTATTATGGTGGAGTCTTGACTCTCTGTAGATAGCCATTGGATCTACCTTTATGGATCTATATTGAATGGCACAGATAATCCTTGAACCTCATAATTTCTGTTTTTATTCATTTATTATTTATTATTATTTATTGTTATATCAGAGTCTTGATTTTTTGTAGACAGTCTCTGAATCTGCAGACGTGGATCTATATTGACCGGCACATATAATCATTGAACCCCATAATTTATTTATAATTTATTTTATTTCCTGTTTATTTAATATTTGCATTTATTATGGTGGAGTCTTGACTCTCTGTACACCGTCACTGGATCTGCCTTTGTGGATCTATATTGACTGACACAAATTTTACTTGAACCCCGTAATTTATTTTATTATCTATTTAATTTATGCACTTTTACCATTTATTGTGGGAGTCTTGATTCTCTGTATACAGTCTCTATATCTACCATCGTGAATCTATATTGACTGTCATAGATTCAACTTGATCTCATACTTTATTTTTATTGTTTATTTAATTTCTGCACTTAATCATTAAATAAATTAATTGGCAAACGCCACGGAGACCTTCAGGCCTTCCCCGTGCTATGCTCCTAATGATCCGAACTAGGATGGCCAACGCCACAGAGGCATTATCCCTTCACATGCTAGGCATACCTCGATGCTACAAATGCTACAGAGGCTCTATGTTCTTCCTCGTTCTATGCACCTCGCGAGGCTACAAACGCCACTGAGACCTGTGGGCCCTCCCCATGCTATGACCTCCAACATTGGGCGGCAAACGTCGTGGGGGAATTATCTATCCCCATGCTATGCAGACCCAAATGTACCACAATATCGCAGTCATCAACTATCCATACGTGCCATGATTATCTTGAGGCACCAAATACCACGCCGACTCGTTCGCCAAGTGTGCTATGGATACCCGAGGTGCCAAACGCCACACAGGTCTTCATATTATATTCCTAAAAAATGCAAGTCATCGGGTATTAACGTTTCAGCCCGGAAGTTTGATAATGGCACCTGGTATTGACGCACCACGGGGGTGCACGTTTTTCCCACATGTCTTGAATCCCTTCTCGTGTTCCAATCACGAGTATTTCACAAAAATATTAAACATGTATTTCCTATCCAAATAACAAACAAGCATAGGTGAACAAGTTTTTTTTATTTAAAATGGGAAAATCTTATTCATATTTAGGGGATCTACTGCTCATCTTACAACTATTTGAGGGTCATTCTAAGAGAGGCTTTATTGGAAATATCTCCCTCAACATCTCTGAATAATTCTTAATAATGTCATTCTGAATCGAGCTCTTCCTCTGCATCTCTGAATAATTCTTAAATGTCCTTCTGAACCGAGCTCTTCCTCTGCATGTCTGAACAATTCTTAACAATGTCCTTCTGAATCGAGCTCTTCTTCTGCATCTTTGAACAATTCTTAACAATGTCTTTCTGAACCGAGATCTTCCTCTTTATTTCTGAACAATTCTTAACAATGTCCTTCTGAACCGAGCTCTTCCTATATATCTATGAATAATACTTAACAATTTCCTTCTGAACCAAGCTCTTTGGAGAATTGTTGGGTCGAGCGATAGTCACAAACTTTCTATATGAGGAACTTGCTCAGCATTAACACTGGCGGGTAAAAACCCGGTCAAATTCTAATTCCTGATGTGACATTTCATTCAACAAATCAATTCCGGATGGAGACTTCTGCTAACGTTTTTGCACTTGGCTACTCGTGGAAGAATGTAAGAAGTCGTCTCCATGACTAAGTTTGGACCTCTAACTTTGCAGTTGATTACTTCTCCTCATATTCCCACTCGTGGATCCACCCTCAGATATTTCACCCTCTATATAATAACGAGCCCAGAAAGTTACTAAATGAGCATAATAAACAAGAGGCACTATGGAAACTGATCGAGTACACCTTGCTCGTCGGTTCTCCTAATATTCCATGACGACCATCGCTATCGGTGTTGTCTGGCTTTCATAACCTCTTGGTCTACATATCCTTTAAGGTAGTTGTTCTTTACCAAATCTTCCACCTGCTCCTGCAGGTCTTTGCACCTTTTTGAGGCATGTCTCTTCATATTATGGTGCACACAATAAGCCATACCGTCTCTCTTCTCAATCGGAAACCTCATCGGGTCAGGCTCGGTCAATAGGCCCTTATCTTGGATCTCCCGAGCTATCTGGGACAGTGGCATGTTCAGGGCAGTGTACGATGTTCATCCGGCGATATGAGCGACCTGAATCAGGGGCCTTCTCTCTTGCGTTGGATTACCCCGAGTCATTGGCCTAAATTCCCTCTGCCTCGGGACCTGCCTCATCTGATCTCTGTTTATATCACACCAACTCTCCGGCCTAGGATATTTCCACACCCGACAGTAAAAACTTCTTCGTCTGCTCCAAGGCCGCGACATAGTTCGGTATCTCCTGGATCCTTAGGTGGGACCATAACTTCCCAACCTTGAGAGCTTATTTAAAACTTTCCAGCGTCTTCGGGGACTCATACTCCCCGACCTCCAACAACAGGCCGTGATATCTATCGACAAAGCTTTTCAAAGGCTCATCGTCCCTCTACTTCATCAACCTCAGCGATCCCATCGTCTTCCTTGGTACGCACGCCCATTTGAAATGGCGCACAAATGACTTCCTTAGCTGGGAAAAGCTGCTGACACTTCCCGGAGTCAAATTCCTGAACCATAAGCTAGTTGATCCTCCCAAAGTCATCATGAATACCTTGTAAATGGCTTCCCCTGCCATTCTCTGAATTTCCATCAATAATGCAAACTTCTCGATGTGGGACTTGGGATCCGTGTTACCCCTGTAGACATCCATCGAGGGCATGATGATCCTCATTGAGAACTCCATCGCCAATATCTCATTCATGAAAGGGGACGTCGTCTCCACATCTTGGTTATTTCGTATCCCCTCTTTCACGTTTTCCTCCCACTTCTTCATCTCCTTCTGGAACCAACTCCTCATTTGGCTCTCGGAACTGTTATGTCCACATCTATAAGATTCCCCATGCCTTCCACTTCGGGAATGATACCTCCCGTAATTGGGAACTTCATACTATTCTTCATACCTTTCTAACTTTTCCATTTTCTCCATCATAGCCTTCATGAAGACTTAAGTTGATTCCCTTTCTTTTCGAGCTTCTTCCCTCTCACTCGGTACGGTTTCTTTCATTTTCCCATCCGCTCTGTCGTCGAAGCCTCTATGGATCCATGGTTTTCGTCTCATGTCATTGTCTTAGTGTGTTTGCTACTTCTTGTACTGATTTCCCACAGACGGGGCCAACTGTTGACGATTGTTTTTCATTCCAGGGGCGATTTGGGAAAATCACTCCTCTAACAAACCTCCCTCTAACAATGAATTTGTTTGGTTTGTTGGAAACCAAAGAAAACTCGGTAGACAAACAAGGAAACACACAAATAAGAACATAAGATTTAACGTGATTCGACGGAATGGATCCAACCTACGTCCACAGATGCAAAGGAAATGAAATCTTTATTAGAAGATCAGGTCTGACCGACATGCTCTAGATCTCGCTTACACTTGGCTTTTTTCTCTCTTTTACAAGTTATGCGTGAGAAATATTAGCTAACCCTTACAATGAGTTCTCAATACCTTTTTATAGTGCGTCTAAACCTACTATTCCGCTAACTCGTGACGTCAACCACGTTACCAATCATTATTACGTAGGTTTTTTCCCCAATCAACCTATAAGTAGTAGCTACGCCATCTGACACAACCAATCTCTGCCATCTGAAACTCATTAATGCGCCCCTTTTTGGTAACTGCTACGCACTCTGCCCAAGCGCCAACCTGTATTCCAACCACTCATGCGGTTGCATGTGTCAGTCAATAGGCCTGAAGCCCTATTCCGTCCCATCAGCCGTTGGCCTACTCCCATCTCCTCAGCCTTTGGGAAGCTCAAACTTCCGTTTAGGGCTTACATCCTCGGATCGATACATCGAGTCAAATGACGTCCTTCCTCGCATTTGCTACTAGATCGGGTCGGTAGGAAAAACCTTCACTTCCCTCACTCTTTCTTCAAAAAGGGCCAAACCAACATTAAGCTTCTCGGCCGCTTCAGTTACGGGCATGCGGGAACATTGAGAAATAACTTCCCTTGATGACAGTCTGAACTGTTATAATTTTCTTATAGCTTGTATCTTCTAATGATCACCTTCCTCGGGTGTGTGTGACTGTGTCTCTTCTGGCTTACTCCAAATCTTCTTCATTGTGTATCAAAGCCAAAACCGGCATCGTCGGGTCGGCCTTCAAATATGATTGAATTTGATCGACTGATCGGATCAGACACTTCTAGGCCTGGGCTCTCATCTTGGTAAGTGAAATCCCTTTACTACCATTTCTCATACTTTGATTCTTTTTAGGTCCGAAAATCACCATCAACAACTACAAAATTGCTTCATTGAGGCATTCTGCGGAACACTTGTCAACAAGTATCAAACACTTGTCTCCAAGGGGTGTGGTTTGATGGTGTAGAGTTCAAGATCTCACCTTAAGGTCTTGGGTTCGAATTTAGGGAGTGCGTTTCTTGTAAGAGCCTGAGACAGCTGGGGTTTTTACCTGCTCTGCTTAAGCCCGAAAGGGGTGGTTTGGTGGCGGGGTCTCCAACGATTCAAAAAAAAAATATATCAAACACTTTATTTTAACTCCGACGAGTTAATTTTTAAGTATATCCCAAGAATGTGACTGCATAATTAATTAATCGTTTAAAATAGAAAGAACTTTTTCTCAATGAGTTGGAATTTCCCCAGCGACAACAAATAAAGAAAAATTGGAAACAAACGAGGTTTAACATACGTGCAAGATAAAGTTGTATGGGACTAACAAGAGAAACATGTGGGGAAACGCCCTGAGAAAGCTCTCATGAAAAATCAAAATTGCTTTGGATAATATTATAAGTGCTTTCTAGCAATACAAACACTCATTTTCTTACTTTAGCTTTTTTACTTTGTTTTATTCTAGCTTTCTGTAAAAAGTTTTAGTGGCCATTCAGAATTGCATATACATTTACACTTAATTCTATTAGGCATTGAATTTTAGCCAACTTGGATTTTCTTCAATGTTTTGATTGTGACCAACTGACCATTGAGATAAGGGAACCTAGTTGAATGAAATGTAAAATTGCACATACCTTACGATTGAAATTCCTCAATATAGTTCATTGTTGCTCTCTGTGTCTGTCATAATACATGCATGAACCTTTCAAGGCATAATAAGCTTCAAAAAGGTCCAAAGCTCCCAATTATAAGCAGTTGAGCCACATAACGGCCCTGAGTTGTCTTAAACTTTATAAGACCATAGATCAGTTCTTAAAATAGAGTCCCTACTAATAAAGGATATAAAATAAAAATATAAGTCATATTATACATTGAAATTTGAAATCTATGAATTCGATGCCCTAATTTTATGTCAAATTTAGGAACTCAATCCAACCGACTATGTCGATTCTCTTCTCTGCGGAACTGGATCAGATCTAAGATTTTACATAGGACAAGCTAAATAATGACTTCATTATATATTTTGTGTGGAGGCGCATAGAGGAAGTTTCCTTGAAAAAAAACACATCAAATAAAGAGAGATCAGAAAACTTATTCTTATTTGAAAATATGACTACAGAATAAGAAATAAACTTTACAATGCAAAATATTATAAAAATAATCAAAGTAGTACTGTACAAAATTTATTGAAAATGTTTTGAAGTTCAATAATAAAGTGAGTAAAAGATTAAATTAATAATTGTGTTATTTCTATTTTGAACATTCTTATAATATATTGAATTTCGAAAACCTAAGTGTCAGACTTAACCATAAAGGATATAGCAGTTAACTTGGTAAGGATTAGGCATATATTTAAAAAAAAAAAAGAAGCTATTATATTCTTATCTGAAAACTTATAAAAGTATAGAGATACAAATGTTATTATACAATTAGAATATAATAATTTTTTTTCTAAGGTTAGGCTGGATTGTCGGCCGCGAAACAACGTATGTCGATGCCTGAACGATTTAATTAGAAATTGGCCGAAAATCGTTTTATGTGTGATTTGAGTGATTTATTATTAATATGATATAATCGAGAATTAATCATAAATTTATCAGTAAGGGTAAAGTTGATATTTCGTTTGACTGAAAATAAAAAATTCAAAACTCATTTCTAATTAAGATCCTCCAAAAATCATTAGAAATATTTATTTATAATGAAAAAGACTAAACAATAATAAAATTGAGAGAAATTACTAAAGTTTTTAAAAAGAAGAAGAAGATTGATCTTTTGCAAATTAATTGACCGAAAATCACCAACTAAATTGATGATTTTTTATTAAAAAAAAAAAGAAAAGAAAAGAAAAGAAAAAAGAACCACAATGTCTTACAAAACTTGATCGATCTGATAGGGATGGATAAGCAATCACAAAAATAGATAAGACTCGAATGCTATCACCCTAAAACCCTATAAGGATGTTACTGAGGTTAGGCCTGGGTTGTCCCCTATGGGGAAATTATGTTGATACCCAAATTTTTATAAATAAATTTAAAAAAAAAAAAAAAAAAACTCTAAAAACGTTTGGGGTTTATTTGAAATTTACAACATTATATGTAAATTTAATATTGACCCCTTAACTTTCTAGTTTCTGTATTTTGGTCTCCAAAAGTTTGTTATTTATCTATTATGGCTCCACTGAGACTGAACCATTCCACGTCCACCAGTGCATGAGAGCATATCTGAAATAAAGCGAGAGACAAAATATACTGTAATGGGGAGGCAACCAGAAGTGGAGAGGACGAGAAAAAAAGATTCGTAGTCCTGCCCAAATTTACTTTATGTACACATCAATTTGGCATCATATTCTAGTTGCCTGCCTGCCTAGCTAGCTATATATCATCTCTACAAATTAATAATGAAGAGTCGTATTTATGAATATACCAATATTTATTAGCCGATGTGTACTAAAGTTATGAAACATCCACTCATGTCTACTTGAATGAGTAAATTCAACATAGCTTGTAAGTGCTTCTTAGCAACATGCTCAAATTGTTAAGTTCCCTGAAAAAAATTTCTAAATGCAACGTCTTGATTAATGGAAGTTTGTTGCATGGACTTGTCTTCTGTGTTGAATTGGGCTTAGTTTTTTTTATCAATTGTGATTAATATATAATTACTGAATAAGAATTTATATGTAATTAAATTTCAATCATTCATTATTATTAATGCATGGGTGTTCATATACTTTTTTTTTTGGAATAATTGGAAACATCACCGCCAAATTGGAAACCTAACCTATTTCATGGCTTAAAGTCGATCTTCATATATAGTGAAACTTGACGGTTGCCCAACACATATTTAGATGTTTTCTACGTTCTAAAGTGTTTGATGGTTATGCTG